>ML111269.1:0-90763 GCA_003697995.1 Taxidea taxus jeffersonii
ACCCAGGTGCCCCTGCCCTAACATATACTTCTAACTCCTATCCAATAGGTGGTCTATGTTGAGAATCCACTAAAATACAGCTCCCCTAGCACCACCTTGTTGCAGAGGACCAGATTTCCACACAGTAAGACCTAAGAATCTGAACCTCGAACAAAGCTTCTCAGGGGTTCTGCATGCCACAGTTTCAACTCTGCCTAGCTGAGGGCAGCAACTTGGCCAAGAAGTTAACTGGTGGGGTCTTTGTAGATGACCCCACCTTTAGAACAGACGGATGTCTGAGTTGAATATGTGAATCAAAGGCTAGTCTGTTTCCTGGTCAGGACTTGGGCTAAATAGCCTGAAGCTGATTGGGCCCAGAGTTTAATGAGACTTCAGTTGGTGCCCCTAAGGGCCAATTATTTGACTTACTCCTTGGCCATGGGTCTCTGCTAGAACTTTCATCATTAGGGAAGTGATGTATGGTTTTCCCACATTTCCTGCCATTTCTTACTAGGTGAGCTTGAAGACACTGCCCCAGTCCTCCATGATGCTTCATACCTTAGGGATAACAATAGTTGGGTAACGTGCACAGAGAACATTCCATCAGTAGTGGATACGGAATATTAAGATGTTAGACTGTCTGAGGCACGTTCTCTGGGATGGAGTGGTGGCTGTGAACACCTCAGGACTAGGACTTACCTTGCCTCTGGGAAAGCAACAGTGTGAGCCCTGATGTCTTGAGCTGTCATACAGCTCTTCTAGCAGAGAGAAAAAGTCCTCATGTTTCCTGTGGACAGACTCCTTGTTCACTCTTTAAATATATCTTTCATCAGAACAGTTCTGTCTTTCCAGGTTTCTTTCCCTTTCCTTCTGTCACTTAGATTGCAGGGTCACTGCTTTGTCTATGAATTCTTAGTCACTCTGTCTCTGAACACTTCATTTTGGCAAGACCTGAGTCCCTCTCAGCAATCTGACTAGAACCTCTAGGTAAAATTTCCCTCCCTTCTACTTTTCTCTCAGTAGCCCTCTCTCCCTCTGGCTTAGATGTTGGGACTTCTCGGTTAGTTAGCATGGCTCTCTCACCCAACAGCACTATGGCCTTGGCTCGCGTGGCTGACAGTACTGTTTATTCTAGTAAGCAGAGTTCCCAAACTTGAGCTCTTCAGATGTTTCATTCTTCTACTGTCAAGTGTATGACACAATTGTAAAGAAATTGAAGGCAGATGTATGTGTGTATGGACAAGTGTGTACCTGTGTGTGTGCAGGTGTGTATATGTTCCTGTAGTTCCTTATGAGCCTCAGTATCTTGGGAGAAATTCTCGTATAAATGGGAAAAGTACATTAACAGATCATTCGAGAGAGTAAATGAAACAAAGGAAAAGCTCCCACTTTAAGAGCTGTTAAACTTAAAGTACTAACTTCTTAAACCGAGCAAACCAGAAGGATATGGAAAAGATACTTTTGGGGGTCTACAACTGGTGTGTCACTGGTGGGAGAAAAATCCTTTTTTACAACTGCTCTGCTAAGCGATGTAGTTCAGGGGATCAAAACCATCAGCTGTTCTGTCCACCACAACCCCCGAGATTCCCTCCCCCCCACCCCTCCTACACACACACCAACCATGTTGTTTCATTTCAGAGACTCTATTCTACGAAATGTTCTGAATTTGATATTAGCAATTTGGAAATATTTATCAGAGCATTATTTTAGGTATCAGACTTGGAAATGACCCAAACACCCCCCCTCCCCCATGAGACAAAGTCACTGCCACAGAGCCCTTCCTCAGCTGGCCATAAAAGGCCACTGAAATCTCTACAAAGAAGAAATAATAACAGGAATTTTCATATCAAATGGGGGATGGAAGTAGGATCCAAAATGTATCTGTGGATTGAAAATAATCCTGTAAACCTGTACAAAGGAACTTTGAAAATCAATATTGGTGTTAATAGTGTTTAGGTGGTGAAATCATTGACAGCTCATATTTTGATTTATTTCTATATTTTTATTAGCATACATTTCTTTTATGATAAGGAAGCTCAATCCAAGATTATCTGATAGAGGCGGGCTGTTTGTGTTTACCTGTGGGCTTTTACTTGTTCGCATTGTGTGAATATTTTCTCCAAATGCCTATTACCACGGAGGTCACATATTCCAACACCAAACCATGCTGAATGTTTCAATACATTTCCTAAATGTTTCAGATGTAGTTTGTAAGACTCTCTCTGCCTTTGAGAACTTTGAGTACTTGTTGCCTTTGACTTTCCTTGACACATAAGAGAAGCCCGTGTCCTTACTGGATTTCTCCTCTTTTGTGTCTTATCGCTCCCTAATCGTCTTTTACCTTCTATGATCCAAAGGATTTGCAGGTGGCGCTGATTTTCTTTAAATGTCATGTTTTTAGACAATGGGCCTTGCTTGGGATATAGAAAACCAAACCAACCCTACAGATGGCTATCCTACAAGCAGGTAAGTCTTGCCCGTTGTTTTGGGGTAGACTCTTTTGTTAATGTGGCATTCTAGGTAATTTGTTCTCTTTGGGGTCTTGTCCCCCCACCCCCCATCTCTCTCGTAGGTGTCAGATCGTGCAGAGTACCTGGGTTCCTGTCTCTTGCATAAAGGACATAAGCCATCACCAGACCAATTTATTGGCATCTTTGCTCAGAATAGGCCAGAGGTAACCATGCTCAAGTTAACTTCAGAAACTAAAGACTTGGGGCGCCTGGGTGGCTCAGTGGGTTAAGCCTCTGACTTCAGCTCAGGTCATGTTCTCAGGGTCCTGAGATCGAGCCCCGCATCAGGCTCTCTGCTCAGCGGGGAGCCTGCTTTCCTCTCTCTCTCTGCCTGCCTCTCTGTCTACTTGTGATCTCTCTCCCCATCTCTGTCAAATAAATAAATAAAATCTTTAAAAAAAAAAAAAAAAGACTTAAAGCCTGGCCCCAAACCATCACTCTGAGACTTGCTGATGATTTACCAAAATTATTTAAAGCTCTCTTATTCTATAAATATTGTTCCTCCCAGTAAAGAGTTATAGTTCAGTGCTCCCTTAATTCCTGGTTGAATGCCTAGGGCTCTAAGTTAGTACCTGGATTTCTCTTATTTCCTAGCCCATGATGATTCACTTTAAGTCCAGCTCTTTGTTGTATGAGGAATATAAGGAAGCTATGTGGGGCTGGCAAGTAAGAGTTTGGGGACATTGTAGAAAGAGAGAGGTATTTTATTGGAATCAGAACTTGCATGTTATACTTGAACTTGTCAAACAAGGTACCCAGAGCTACCAAGATAGGCTGTACCCATCTTTCCACAGTGACTGAAAGCAGATGGTATATGTTAAGATGATTGGAATTAAGCTTTAGTTAAGTCTGAGACCAATATCCTCAGAGAAAGCCCTTTTCTGCTGTAGAATGGCTGGATGTCCTATGCTCTCTAGAGCTGGCTGCTTAACCAAAACCCTGGGAGGGTACTGGCTGCACTTTGAGGTGATTCTACATAATCCACCTTTGTGACACTCTCATTCAGCCTCAGTAAGAAGAGATGTCCTTGACTCTTCATTTAGGAACTTAATGCCCAACCGAGTGTATTCAACGGCTTGGGCTGCCATAACGAAATAACCGCAGACGGGGAGCTTAGACAATAGAAATTTCCTTTCTCCTGGTTCTGGAGCCTGGAAGTCCAAGATCAAGGTGTCAGCAGGTTTGGTTTCTACTGAGGCCTCTGTTCTTGGCTTGCAGGTGGCTGCCTTCAATGTGAGTCCTCACACGGTCTTTCCTCTGTCATCCTGGTGCCTCTTCCTCTTCTTACAAGGACACCAGTCATATGGGCTCAGGACCCCACCCTTATGACCTTATTTAGCCTTAATTACCTCTTTAAAGCCCCTATCTCCAACCATAGTCCCAGTGGGGGTTAGGGGTTTCAACATGAATTTAGGGTTGGGAAGGGACACAATTCAGTACATAACACCTAGACTGGCATTCAAAGCCCACCATTAGCAAATTCTGACCCACCTTTCTAACTCATTTCGTATTGTTCTTCATGCCGCTTAATGTATACACAGGGATATTGTGCTATCCTATCTTTGCACATCCACTTCCTTCTTCCCTGAACACTTGCCCTGCTTCTAGCTCCATAACTAAATCTCACCAGTCCTTCAAAACCCTGCCCAATTTCCATCACTTTCCCCAAAGCAGTTCCAGATGGCCTTTACGCTAACCCTAAAGTGATTTCTCCCTCCTTAAAAACTGGGGCACCTGGGAGGCTTGGTCAACTGAGCATCCAACTCTTGGTTTCAGCTCAGGCCATGATCTCAAGGTCTTGAGATCAAGCCCCACGTCGGACTCCACGCTTAGTAGGAAGTCTGCTTGGAATTCCCTCTCCCTCGGCTACCCCCTCCTACCCCCTACCTAAAAATAAATCCCTTAAAACCAGTGGGTTTTGTACCCTTTATCAATGGAACTTACCATACTCTACCTCTGTATTTTGGTCCTCTTGTATTGTAGTTGTCTGTGCTAGCTTATCTCTTCTTTAACTTTATTTTATAGCATTAGCAATGGAAGTCTCTAGGGCCCCCAGGTGATTTATTTTAACACAAAGGCATCAAATAAGCATTGATTGGCTGAATGACTGAAGTTCTCCAGTTCTTACTTGAGCTTTTTTCCATATAGTGGATCATCTCTGAGTTGGCTTGTTACACATACTCCATGGTAGCCGTCCCCCTGTATGATACCTTGGGAGCAGAAGCCATCATATACATTGTCAACAGGGGTAAGACTGCTATTAAATTGTAACTTGATTCTATCTTAATGCTGAGTAATTCCTCAATATCTGCTTTCAACTTGGAATGCTATGGCCAGAATTTGGGGAAGTCTTTCCTGTTCTGTAGTACTGAGGATATAATTTACAAGGAAATGACAAAGAGCCCAAGCAAGTGTCGGCTTCTACACAGAAGGTTCAATGAAATGTTCCAGGCGGCAGAGTATGACAATAGAGTTTAGAGATAAGACTACTTACATTGGCCCCACTGGATAAAAGGTCATAGACTGAGTCACTAAGTCATTTAATTGACTAAATCATTATGAAACCACTGATTTCATTTCCTATCGTTGTAAATCCAAGTCAGTAGTTAGTCAGCATGTACCAATGGTACATCCATTTATAGAAAAAATTATCATTGCTAAAGAAATAAGTACAAGTTCAGTGGCTCAGTAACAACCCATTCACATATCTATGATCTAACTTTCTGTCCCAGAACTAGGAGGTTAAGTGACTAGACCCGTTTGGACTATAGACACAATCACAAGGTTTTTTATTTTTACAGACGATTATCCAAGAAAATGCTAACATGTAGAATCATAAACTGTTTGCCTGCTAAAATGCCATTTGTCCCTTCTTTTCCCTTCTATTCCCTACTCTCCTCCCCAAAAGAAAACACACTGACAGAACCACACCTGAGGGATCCGTGTTTGTTGTCTGTATTCTTAAGCAGAAGGAGTTTTATGACTCTAGAAACTGTAAACTGTCTGGGCAGCATGCATGAAAATTATGTGTTTCCGTTTCCATTAAGCGCATTTATTATTGATGGAATGCTTCAGGTTTTATGCATTATAAATCTGATTTGCGGATGTAACCTCATTTGGTTACCCACTAGCTTTGAAATTTTCAAAAACCTCCTCCTCGTTGCAAGGCAATCAGGTACAGGGCAGAGCAAGAAGGTGACCTCCGGCTCTGTTTCTGCTTTCAGCTGATATCACTACAGTGATCTGTGATACGCCCCAAAAGGCATCGATGTTGATAGAGAATGTGGAGAAGGGCCTCACCCCGGGCCTGAAAGTGATCATCCTCATGGATCCCTTTGAGGATGACCTGAAGCAAAGAGCAGAGAAAAGTGGAATTGAGATCTTATCCCTGTTTGATGCTGAGGTATGTGCCTTAAATTGAACTAATAGCTCGAAGTCTGGTCTGCCACCAGGCACGATGAGGAGGATATCGACAGGAGAGCACAGGCTGTTGTCAGCCGGCAGTGGAAGGGGAGGAGTCCATGAGACTCTTGCTGTGAGGCTTTGAGGAAAATTTCCCTTGAACAATTCAGGGACTGTGTCAGAGGACAATGGTCTGTGGCCAGTAGGCACAGACTTCTAAGTAGAGGACTTATCAATACGGAGTTCAGTGGTAGCTCAATATAGGGGTCCTGGAGTCCAGTGGCAGGGTTCACGTTCCAGCGCCACATCCATGAGTTAGGTGATCTTAGGCAAGGTTCTCCACATCTCCCTTCTCCCCTCTGTAAGATGAGGCTGACATAGTTCCCACCTCGAAGAGCGGTTGTAAAGAGTTGCCTGAGTTAATCTATAGAAAGTGTTCGGAACAGTGCCTACGATGTAGTAAGCCCTGAAATGTCGAGGATTCCTGTTATTCAAAAAGGTTTAGTAATGGTTCTAGATGACTGGACCTCAAGAGTAGAATGGGAAATTTGGGCATCTGGAATCTGCCCTCTTGAGGTTGGAGTTCTAGAGAAACTCTATGCTCTTCCCTGGGCCTTTCACTGTGCCTGAATGTTGGCTTCTGGGCCTGATTTGGGTTAGAATTTTAGCCCTATTCTCACAGTAAAGGGACATGTTTGCATGGAAAAGAGAAAGAGAAGGTTGTGTTTGTCATTAGTCGTTCCATCTTAACTAACCAGACTTCCTTTCTTGGCTTTCTGTTCATGTAGAATCTAGGCAAAGAGAACTTCAGGAAACCTGTGGTAAGTTTTCTTCTGTTCAAATTTGAGTCTTGCCCTGTTCAATTCCCAAAGCTCTTGGTAGGTTAATCCCTTGTGCTTCCCCCTCTAGCCTCCTAAACCAGAAGACCTGAGTATCATCTGCTTCACTAGTGGGACCACAGGTCAGTGTGCATGAAGCTGTCCCAGAGGCCCCTGGTCGGCCAAAAACATGGCTTGAGTCACTGAGCATGGGTGGGCTGGTAAATATACCCTATAATGAACCCTATCCTTAGGGTCTTACACCCTGAAACTTTTGAATATGGATGCCCCAATGGAAAAACAGGTATAAGCAAATAAATTTCATTGAATACACTGGGAAGGGTTTCCATGCTATGGATTTCAGGAGCCATTCAGATGGCATCACAAAGTCAACTTTCTTCCCCAACCACCACTCTCTCAACTTGACATCATCAGAATAGTTTCATTCAATCAAGGTGACCCAGAGAGAGTTCTGCACAGATCAGTGTGTGCCTTCCCCCACCCCTGTAGTTACTTATCCTATTAGAACTCCTAATAGCTTTTGATACAGCCCATGATGGCCTATAGTCACATTCTCCTATCCAGTGAGCCAGCTTCTAATGTGATAAGTAATAAAGTTCGGTCTGAAGTCCTAAATATAAAAACAGCACAAGGTAGGATTACTTAGATTTTTGCTTTAGACTGTTACAATATGAAATTGTGACTGTACCCTCCATGGTAGTAGAAGGCTAACAGTGTTGTCAGTGGTGGTGTCTCTGGGTGCATTAATCGTTCATAAATGGTATCCCATACCATTCATAAGAGGGCACAGTGACAGGAGAAGCCCTTGGCTCTCTGGAACAGAACCAGTTGAATGCAACTTCTTTCATAGCCAAAGGCTACCTATTAGTTATTTAAAGGATCTTTCTCTCCATGTCCTGTTTCCTATAGGTGACCCTAAAGGAGCCATGCTGACCCACCAGAATATTGTTTCAAATGTTTCTTCTTTCATCAAGTGTATGGAGGTCAGTAGTCCATTGGAAAAGAGGTCCTCATTAAAATGTAAATCTGTCCTAAGATTTTAATCTTGATGGCAGAGGAGCCAGAGACAAACACAAAACAAACCAGAAACAAACAAAAATCATGTTAAAGGCCTGAATGTGGGCAAATAATGGTGCATCTTGGTCCAGAGGTCTGTTCATTTTCAAGCCTTGGTCTTTTAGAATCGCTGCACATCTCTACACTCAGTGAAGTTAAGGGACATCTCTCAGACTTTTACAGTGTACTACCTGTACAACTGTGTGTGACAGTCCTAGGAAGGAGTGTTCTTTAAAATCAAAGAAAAAATTTTTATTGAGATATAATTGATATAACATTGTGTTAATTCCAGATGTACAACATAATGATCCATATATATGTGTGTTTGTGTGTGTATTTATATACATATATATGTTACAAAATGGCCTCCACAATAAATCTAACATCCATCACCACACACAGTTGTAGTTTTTTTTCTTGAGAACTATTAAGATCTAGTCAACAATTTTCAGATATACAATACAGTATTATAAACTGTTAACTATAGTTAACAGTAGCTAGTTTTAAATCTCCTTTGGAAGAGAAAGTTGGCATTAACCCAATGTTGTGTCCTCCTTGTCCTGATCTATAGCATGTTTTCAAGCCCACCCCTGATGATGTGACCATATCCTACCTCCCCTTGGCTCATATGTTTGAGAGGGTTGTACAGGTGAGTGTCCTGTGTTCCCAGAAGGTATGTAAAAAGACAGTCCTGACTTGCTAGTTCCATGTTTTTTCCACAGCATTTCCAGTCCTTTCTCTGACGGGAACGCACAGGGAGGGAGTAGGTGCAGCTGAGTCCTGAGCCTGGCATTATTCCTCACTTGCTGCGAAGCCTTTCTAGCAGGGTCTGGGTCTGTCCAGTGGGGCCGATGCTTGCTTCTGCCTTCACACAGTGTGCCTGTGAGTCCTGAAGTCCAAGCCAGGAGCTGACTATTTGTTCTTGACTTTGAGCTAGGATAGGAAACATTATTTCTTCTTTTACATTTTGTGTTGGTTAGAAATTTTTTTTTAAGATCTTGGGTCAGACTAGGGCACCTGGGGGGGCTTCGTCGTTAAGCGTCTGCCTTCAGCTTAGGTCATGATCCCAGAGTCCTGGGAAGGAGCCCTGTGCCAGGTTCCTGCTCAGTGGGGAGTCTGCTTCTTCCTCTCGCATTCCCCCTATTAGCGTTCCCCCCTCTCACTGTTTCTCCCTGTCAAATAAATAAATAAATAAATCTTAAAAAAAAAAAAATCTCTGGTTAGCAAGAAGAAAGTTAGGCCCTGGAAGGGCAGAGAAAGAGCATTTGACCCGGCGAGATGTTCAGTGTGTGTGTGTGCCAGAGAGCCGCCTTTCTGTGAGCGGAGTGCAGGCTTTTCAGGCAATTCTGGGGCAGATTTGAGAACTGAATGCAGTGCTGGCTTCCCAACACTCATTTGGTAAGATGGACAGAAAATCCCCTCTCTGCCTCCCGCTTAAATCCCTCTTCAGCCAGCTTATCTGTTGATGGGTGAAGTGCCAAAATGAACAGTTCAGCTCCTTGGGCTGAAGTATTGACATCTGATTAATACAATATCAATTTTAAAAAGGATACTTTCTCACGTTTTAATGTCTCTGAAACTGAGGCGTCTTGCAGCTGTCGGCATGTTCTAGTCTAAGTGGCAGTGTTTTCCTTAGTGCTATGGAGTGAACGGTCTCTGACAAAGGACAGTGTCTCAGACTGTCACTCAGAGCTCTGGGTGGAACAGGGTGGGCCCTCAGTCTCACGGTCTGTCTTACCTGTCCTGCCACCTCAGCAGCAAAGAGTTTCCAACCTGTCCTGGGGGTAGGCTCGCAGAATTCTGGGTATCTGAGACGTGTGGGGAGGGGGCTACACAGTGGACAGTGTCCATGGATGTCACCTTGGTTCCTCGATTCTGTTTAAGAGTCCCCACCCAAAGGGGCCCTTTGGCTCTGAGCCCTGATCTCTGGTTTTGCTTTTAGGCTGTTGTGTACTCCTGTGGTGCCAAAGTTGGATTCTTCCAAGGAGATATTCGGTTGCTGCCTGACGACATGAAAACTCTGAAGCCCACGGTGTTTCCCGTCGTGCCTCGACTACTCAACAGAATCTATGATAAGGTACTAACCTTGCTTCTGCTGGTTCTTCAAGCTGGCTTCTGCCCTGAGGTGAAGGACCCGTCTGTGGCTGAGGCCTGACTAAGCTCTCAGGGACTCCATGTTGCTAAGAATTTTTTTCACATCCACCCCCTACCCTACAAGCCTATGACCACGTTCACAAACGTGACTGTGACACACTGTAATAAATGAAAGCCCCTTCATCTGGATAAGACAACATGGACCAGATCTGGAGAAAGAGCTCAACTCAGAGACTTGAGGAGCCCCTCAAAATTAAGCTGACTTACTGAGGAGTCATCACTCTGATTTGTTAACACCTGTTGGCTACTGAGCTTCCTGCTGAGGCACAGGTCCCATGGTCAACATTTCATATGCGTTCCGTCATTTAAACCTCACAAAATCACAAGAAATCACATCTGTATTTACCATTTCCAACTTACAGAGGTTAAACAAACAAACAAAAAGCTTGACCAGAGTCTATTCAGTAAGGGGTGGGCCACAATCCAATTGTCACAAAGTCTTTCGTTGTCATTGATCCCTGCTCTATTTTTCTTTAGAGTTTACAACATGATGATTTTTCTAATTCAGTTAATTCAGTTACTTCCCTTGCATTCCTTAGCTGAGATTCTTTCATAACGACATGAAAAATATTCTTTCCCTTTATTTATCTTTCTTCAGAATAATGAAATGGTGCCTCAGTGACCTATGGAAATGACCCAGATTTTTGCTTTGTAGTATTATGAAATTGGCTCACCGTGGAAGTTGGGAGCCCCATCAAGCTGTTCATGTGTCCTTTTGACCTAACCCCAGTAGTTTCTGAGAGCTTCCCTGCTTTGTGATATAACATGTCTCCAGGTTATCTTTAATGTCTCTCACCCAAGTCTTGGATTGTCTAATCTTCCCAAGGAGTCCCTGGAACTGGGCTATGAGCCCAGGCAAGATAGTAATAGAGTCCAGGCTCTGAACCAGGTACTTGATCACTTCATAATTGCACAGGCATGGGAGCTCCGAGGAAATAATGGCCACATGGCACTCTTCACAGGCTTTGGACTCCACTGCTGAGATTCTAGCTCTCCCCTTCACACTGGTGAATCTTAGATACTATCCTGGGGCTCCAGGGATGGAGCAGGCAGCATTCTAGACCACAGATGACCCCAGGACATTGAAAGTGCTGTTTTTAGAAGAACTGTTAACGATCCTAACAGCTCTCAGCATGCTATCAATTATTTGGTGGTTATTATGGTTTAGGTTCATGTTGTTAGATATTTTTACTTAAAAAAAAAAAGGTTTATTTATTTATTTGAGAGAGAGAGCACATTAGCAGAAGGAGCAGAGGAGGAGAGAATCTTAAGCAGACTCCAGGCCAAGTGCGGAGCCCAATGCAGGGCTTGATCTCATGACCCCGAGGTCACGATCTGAGCCAAAACCAAGAGTCAGACACTTAACTGACCCTACCATTCTGGTGCCTCAGGCATTTTTACTCTTTTTTCTTTATAAAGCTCACTATATTTCTTTTTTAAGATTTTATTTATTTATTTGAGAAAGAGAACACAAGCAGGGAGAGGAGCAGAGGCAGAGGGAGAAGCAGACTCCCCACTGAGCAGGGAGCCTGATGCGGGACTCGATCCCAGGGCCCCAGGATCATGACCTGAGCTGAAGTCAAACACTTAACCAACTGCGCCACTCACGCCACCCCTCACCCCCGCACGTTTTTACTTCCAATAGTTTTTTAATGATTTGGTGATACTTAACACAGAGCTTACTTTTGTCACTTATTTTAAAAATGGAGGACTTTATTAGTGTGAGTCTCCAAATTCCAGCTTTTGTCAGTGACTTATTAGGAGGATATTATCTTGTGAATAATGAAGATAAATCTCTTAAGGTTGAAAGGGGTATCAGGGAAAACAGGATTCTGGCAACATTTGAGTGTAGATCTTAGAGCCAATGAGATATTAGTAAAATGATGGTAGGCATGAGTAGATGCCTAGAGCACTGTTGGCAGTTGAACAGCTCTATTGGCTTTAGGCTCAGAAATGGAAGTATAGATAAGGAAGATGGCTGGAGAGTTCTCTTCCAATTTTGAGTAGGAAAAGAACCTTGGTTTCCTTGAATCTGCCTTCCAGTAGGATGGAGTCCTGAAGGCCAGAATATAGGGTTCAGGATTTAATTTTGGAAGTAAGGGGGATTTTGAGTTGTACTTGAAGCTCTCCTTTGGCAGGTATATGTTTGATGGATTAGAGTCAGTGAGGTAAGAACAAGAGAGTCTAGAGAAATAATGTGAGCTTGTGGGGCGCCTGGGTGGCTCAGTGGGTTAAAGCCTCTGCCTTTGGCTCAGGTCATGATCCCAGAGTCCTGGGATCAAGCCCCACACCGGGCTCTCTACTCAGCAGGGAGCCTGCTTCCTCCTCTCTCTCTCTCTCTGCCTGCCTCTCTGCCTACTTGTTATCTCTATCTGTCAAATAAATAAATAAAATCTTTAAAGAAAAGTAATGTGAGCTTGTAAAATGGTGTCAGAACTAAGCCCAAAGTGAAGAAATAAATAGGAAAGTCTGTTGGGTTTCGTATGGTGTGGCTAGAGGAACTTTAGTCATAGAGAAAAGTGATATTCCTCCAAATTTAATATATATAAGCTTCAGAGGTATGGGGTGGGGGAATGTCGTGCTTGTTTAAAAAAAATAATCAGACTCCTAGGTCTTTCTTTGATCTATTGAAAGCCCAAAAGGTATTGTCCATTAAGCTGTTTCTTACCTATCGAAGTAATTTTCGTAGGCAGATATTGAGAACATTTTGAGGACAGGCTCAAAGTTGTCAAAGTTGTTTGCCAAGGACAAGAAATCTGGAGGAGCTAGAACTCTGTACATATATACTCAGTGTACTTATGTCTTAGTGCGGCCATAATTCTCTGGAATTGTCATTATTTAGCAACCCAGTTCATGAATGAAAGTCACTTCCTTATGAAGTAAGAAGGCACTATCTCTTGCTCACTGATGAATGGCTTTGGTGAGCATCTCCAATAGGTTTTGAACTAAGAGCTATCATCTTGCAGGTACAAAATGAAGCCAAGACACCCTTGAAGAAGTTCTTGTTGAACTTGGCTATTTCCTCTAAATTCAGTGAAGTGAAAAAGGGGATCATCAGGCGTGACAGTTTATGGGACAAGCTCATCTTTGCAAAGATCCAGGTAGGTTGGCTGGGTCTTGGACAGAGCCAGGCAAATATCTGGGCTTTCTGCTAGCTTATCATACTTGGACAACTTTGTCATTAAAGGAAATTGGTCAAAAAGCAAAAAAAAATTTTTTTTACTTAAGTTCTAACATATACTCTTACTCTCTTAGGTGATCTGTTGACATTATATGTAATGCAAAGGGCCTGAGAATATAAATTATCTGAGGAAATATTTAAAAACTGCAGGTTGAGTCTTGGGTGATAGAAACAAGGGCAGCTAACATTTTAAGTGCTCTTCCTCAAGGCCCACCCTATTCTAAGTGCTTTGTAAATTAACTAGTTTAATTCTTATACTGGGTAGGCTGCTCTACCCATTTAGCAGTGGAGGAAACTGAAGCCAAGGAATAGGTTTCAGAGGCTTTTTTTTTTTCCTACTCAACAGGCCAACCTGGGCGGGAGGGTTAAATTCATGGTCACTGGAGCTGCCCCCATCTCCTCTCCAGTCTTGACGTTCCTCCGGGCGGCACTGGGATGTCCGGTAAGACAAGCACCTTCTTTGAAGATAGCTTATTTCACTTTTGCACAAATAGAGCTTACTCTTTAAAAAATCAAAACACACCTGAAAAACACCATGGAGAAAGTCACCAAAAAAAAAAAATACCAAAATCGGGAAAAATAATCCTTCTCTTTATGCATCTGTGTATAGAAACTTTTATATAATTTGGCATCAGTTCTAAAATACCTATTAAACTATGTCCCATTAACATTGGTCCTGGTCATATAAAGACCTATGTCATTTTAGTTGTTTTGAGATAGTTTATTGCTTATACCTAAGTGACTCAGCTCCTACTGATGGACACTTAAGTCACTACTTTTTTCACTATTATAATCAATGAGGTGATAAGGATACTGTCTATCAAAATAGTCAAAATATGTGGGTTTGCTTTGTATGTTAATGTAGATTATCACACTTCCCTCCAGAAAGATCTTGTCTTTTTTAATACATTCCTGCAAATAATGCATGAGACCTTGTTTCCCTACATTCTTGCCAGTGTCAGACTTTCTCAGTCATTTAAATCTGAGCCAACCAGATGCATGAAAAATCTCAGTGCGGTTTTGTTTCTTTTATTAACACGGAACCTCTTTTATATTACTTATTGGCACTTGCATTTCTTCCATAAATTACTCTATTACTTTTTTTTTTTAAGATTTTATTTATTTATTTTAGAGAGAGAGAGAGAGAGAGATCACAAGTAAGCAGGCAGAGAGAGGTGGGGAAGAGGCTCCCCGCTGAGCAGAGAGCCCGATGTGGGGCTCGATCCCAGGACCCTGAGATCATGACCTGAGCCGAAGGCAGAGGCTTAACCAACTGAGCCACCTAGGAGCCCCCTCTATTACTTTCTTACAGAAAAATTGCCTATACACCAGTTTCAAATGTTTATGTCATCAAACTAATTAAACTTTTTTACTTGTGGTTTTTGAATTGCTTGGACAGGACTCTCTGACTCCAGCCATTCCAAGATGGCTGTCCTTCATATTTTCAGATACTCTAATGGTTTTACTTTTTTCTAATTAAGTCTCTATTCCATCTCGAATTGCATGCAAGTGCCTGGGCATGGACATTCTCTTTTTCCCTCTAGATAGCTAACTAGTTCATCCATTCAGCCAACATGCACAGCATGAGAAAAACAGGTCCTTGTCCTCACCACATCCCCTCTGGTACGACCACCATCAAAAAAGATTCTGAATTGATGCCAAGGCTGGAGCTCATCTATGCTTTCAAATTACCATCCTCTTGGCCACTCTTAATACTTTTATTTCCCTCCGCCCCTAAAGCCCACAGATCGGTAGGTCCTTTTGCCATCAGAAATGCCCCTTCTCCATCTCTACAGAGTCTGCCTAGCACGGCTCCTCCCGCATGGCAGTAGCTGAGGCCCTGGTTTGCCCCGCCAGCCTCTCTCCGGTCAAGGTTATCCTCTATACCAAGGTTTGGCAAACTGCAGCACAGGCCAAATCTGGCCTGTTGCCTCTTTTCAGAAGTGAAATTTTGGTGGAATGGAGCCACGCCCATTCATTTACATGATGTCTACAACTGCTTTTGTTCTCTATTGGCAAAGTAGTCCAGACAGAGCCCAGAGGCTCATAGCACTGAAAATATTTACTCTCTGGTCCTGTAGAGAAAAAGCTTGCCAGTCACTGTTCTGTATCACAGCTGGAGCTATTTCTTTCAAAAAGCAACAACATAACACACCAATAAACAAAACCCCCAAACAATTGAAATACTGCTGTCTGTTTTCAATTCCTTCAGAAGGGCTCCACTGCTCAGGCTCAAGAGCCATTGTCCCCGGGTCACTTCACTTCATAACTCACATTTTCCTGTCAACTTGAAATGCTACCTACCTTTCCTGAAATACAGTAGTAGAAGTGTTAATACTTTGGTCTATTTCTGGAGCCTTTTGGTTTTGGGTGCATCCCTACTAAAGATTTCAGAGCTCAGGCATGGTATTAGGTATTAGTACCTGAAGGTATTAGGACACCAAGCATCTTCCAATCCTGAGAGACCTTGTTTTCCTCCTGTATTGCTGTAGGGCGTTGCCATTTCATGCTTTGTCTTAAGTAAGTCTCAGACCCTTCTTTGGTTTCTCCAGGTGTTCGAAGCATATGGTCAAACAGAATGCACGGCTGGCTGTACGTTTACGTCACCAGGTGACTGGACATCAGGTAGGTTCTCCACCTACTGAGTGGGAGATGCGGTGGTTGGGAGAAAGGTTCTACCTGAACTAGGGCTTAGGTTAGATAACCTCAGTGCTCTGGCCAAATGTGGCACATGGCAAACTCAAGTTTCAGTCCAGACGTTTCTATCTTGGCTATCCAGCATGGGCACCAGGTAACTTTTCAGTCTTTCTCTTTTAGAGTCAATCCATAATATCTCAGAAATGTGCCTAGAACTATCACCGGTTCATGGCTTCCCAGCTGAATTAATGTGTATTCTAGGGCACGTTGGAGTCCCCCTGCCTTGCAATCACGTGAAGCTACAAGATGTACCTGACATGAACTACTTTTCAGTGAACAACGAAGGAGAGGTGGGTAGGTTATGCCCTGTAGTCACGCCCAGACAATCAGAGTAGAGACGTTTATGTCAGAAAGAGCACACAACTGTGAGCAGACATGGGTTTGACTCAAGAACTTTAACAAGGAACTGAACATCTGTGAGCCTCACTTTGCTAGTGCCTACAACAGGGCCTAAAATCTGGTGGTGCTCCCACTGTAGTGGGAATCATCCAATGGTTTAAGGTGGGAGCGGGTGTTTGGTCAATGCCTCTGCTGGGAGTCCCAACCTTTGCCACTGGTACCACCCTGTGCTGTCTTCTGTGCAGATCTGCATCAAGGGCAACAATGTGTTCAAAGGATACCTGAAGGATCCTGAGAAAACCAAGGAAGCTCTGGATGAGGACGGCTGGCTTCACACGGGAGACATCGGCCGTTGGCTCCCGGTGGGTGCTTCTTCAGAATTTCTGGAAGCCTTTGTTGTTGGACTGAAGAAAACTATCTGTTTATAATATGCAGAGATGCAAGTAGATTAATCAGCTGAGGCAGCTGGAAGGAGTAGGTCTGTATCCTACCTGGCTTGTGGCATCCTCAGACTATAAAGAGGAGAACAATACCACTGAAGAACCTAGGCAGGAGATCTGTGTTCTAGTCCCAGCTATTCCATGGACCAAGAATGTAATTTTGAGTACATCCCCACACTGGAGTGACAGAGCACCGTGCCTTATCAGTCACTTCCAGATAATGTCCATTAGGCTGAACTGAAAGCTAATTTCTGAAGTCAGCCTTCTTTATGGTTCCACGATTGGTTCAGCCTGTTGTCCTACTTATGGTGTGATCACGTGGACTGTATTTGCTACTTGTCCCAATTCTACAGTTCAAATCCCTAAGAACCTAAGCTCCTCAGACCACTTGGCTCAGAAAAATGAAGCTGCAAATGACCTCTGGTGGCTGGTCAGAGCGTTCTCCGGCCTGCCTTCAGTCCTACCCTACACAATTATTAGCATTAGGACAGGGAAGCTCTTTCAGCCTGCCCAGGATCTAATAGGAGCGATACATGAAAGGGAGTCAAGGAGGGGGAGATCCAACTAATCCAGATGTCTTAGTAAATATAACTCCTTCCCTATTCCTGGGCGTTCTGGAAATGGAATAGTTGGAAATTAAGTTATTGGAAATTCAGAGCTGCGAAGTTTCTTCATGGGATGAGGCAACCACTTACACAGCTTCAGCAGCTCCTGGAGATGCTTTCTGAGGCTCTCCACAGAGGACAAAACAGTATAGACAGGTTCTTGCTGGAAACCTCTCCCCTTTCCTTTCCCCAAAGCCAACAAAGAAAAATGAAAAGTTTGCTCAAAAGTCTCTGGAGCGATCAAGTTTACAGAAAGAAAATACCTGTGACTTAGCCACTCTATCCACTGACATCCCCCAGAGGCCTCAAACACCGATGCTGTTCTTTCTTTTCTATAGAACGGAACTCTGAAGATCATTGACCGTAAAAAGAACATCTTCAAGCTGGCCCAAGGAGAATACATTGCTCCAGAGAAGATAGAAAATATCTACATCAGGAGTAGCCCAGTGTTGCAAATTTTTGTGCACGGGGATAGCTTACGGGTAATATGCTGTTTTAACAATAGCCATTTTCAGATCCAGGTCGTGTTGGCTCCAATAGCTACAAGAAATCTGGATAGGTGGGTTTAGGATAAGAAGATTTGAGCTTGTAAAACCAAAGAAGTGAAGTCATACTCCAACCCTCAAGGCAATACATATGTAAAAAAAATCATTTAACTGTGATGGAGTCTGTGAACAGGTCAATAGAATTGTTCTCATGGTTACTCTAAAGAGTAGCCATTCAGTAACAAAGGGCCCCATGTCACACTTAGTTCCCACGACAGTGGGAGTTCCTCTGGCACAAGGAACTATTTTATACATACTGTGCTTAAACTTAACTTTTGGGGAGTGGGTGGGGATTGGCAAAAGACAGGCCATAGATGTTTTAGGCTTGATGCTGAATACCATTTTTTTTTTTTTTGCATAATCAAATTTGAATAGGACATTTTTATAAAAAGATACTGAGTAGGAAAATGGGATCAGAATTCCATGAGGTTTGAAATACATGGTGAGAGGAGAGTGTGTAGTATAGTATGTTGAAATGAGATCTTGGGGAAGTACCTATTATCAAGCTAGAATCCTGTCTTCATCCAGCGTGGGAACCCCTATCCTACCTCTCATGTGGCCTTGTTTCCTTTCTACAGTCCTCCTTAGTGGGAGTGGTGGTTCCTGACCCAGAAGTGCTGCCCTCATTTGTAGCCAAACTTGGGGTTAAAGGCTCCCTTGAAGAACTGTGCCAAAACCAAGTAAGTCTCCCTTAAGAAAGCTCGATGAACACCCATGGGGCCCATGGTGGGAGAGCGCAGGCCGCTCCACCAACTCAGGCACCAATGATGCCTTCCTTTTTGGAAGAACTCTTCCTGTGCTTGGGATAGGTGCCTGTAGCTGAAACAGACTAATGGGTTTTATTAGATTGGAGGATAGGATGGGATGGGAGGTTAAAACAAATCAACCCCCCCCCCCTTCTACTCTTTGTATAGTATGTTCACTATGGGGGGAAAACTGGAGAATAGAGAATCAAAAAATGCCATCCAGAAGAAATCCCTGTTAACATTTAGATTTGCCTTTCCTTCTCATTAGCTTCTTGAGCAATATTAAGCATGAAATGTGCTTGTATATACATAAACCTATATCCTTTTATCCTGATGAGCTTTTGTAGGCATTTTGAGTTGGTTCACATTTGGTCTCTTTTTCAAACCAGCCATGCTTTAAGCCGCATTTTATATTCTTAGGTTGTAAAGGAGGCCATTTTAGAAGACTTGCAGAAAATTGGGAGAGATGGTGGTCTTAAATCCTTTGAACAGGTATGTACTACTGATATAATCCTGGTCTCTTAAGTCATAGTAGAAAGTTCTAATGTTTAGATTTATAGGAGGGTTTCAATTTATAGGAGGTAACTTCCAAGGAATGGATTTCAAGTTTTGTACCATTAGCCCACTAAGAACGAATGGCAGTGACCTTTTATAGTTACTTATACAATCCTTATTTGCCATTTATTATCCATTTTCCCTTCTCAGTTCTTTCCCAAATTATCAGTTTGTGGGAATGGGCATGTGCTACTGTTCTCCTTACCCTCCCACTGCATCAACCCCACTTTTCTCAAGTTCTTTACATAGCATGCAGGAGGCTCTGCAGAAAAGTCTGAATCACTAATAAACCTGTGTGTGTGTGTGTGTGTGTGTATGTATGTATGTATCTTCTCTTCTAGGTAAAAACTATCTTTCTTCATCCAGAGCCATTTTCCATAGAAAATGGGCTCTTAACACCAACACTGAAAGCAAAGCGGGCAGAGCTTTCCAAGTACTTTCGAAACCAAATCGACAGCCTGTATGAGAACATCCAGGAGTAGATTAAGGTACTTAGAGCTGGAGGGAGCTCAGAGGCAGCCTGCCTTGTAGGAATATGGATTAAAAACTAATCCTATGTTCATTTTCTGCCTTTCCTCTTGTCTGTTATTTTTGTCTATTAAATGAACAAAAAACATAGTTTATAGCTTTCCAAAAAATATTGAATTATGATGTAAAAGCTTAGCTCTGAACTAAATAAATTTTGTCCTTCCCCTCTTAAATATTGCTGATACTTATGGTTTTGGTCTACATGTCTTTCTTCAAGGTCCACTTGTTATTCTTTGCCCCTTCTTCACAACCTCTAAGCTTTGTAAATGACCACCAGTTCAAGAGCCAAAGTGACTTCTTCCTTCTTGTTTTACAGTAAACCCACCTTGCTGACAGTCCCAGGACTTAGGCCTTCCAATGTTCAAATTAAGAGATCATTAAGTTTTAAGAACCTGTTTAGGGGCGCCTGGGTGGCTCAGTCATTAAGCAGCCGCCTTCAGCTCAGGTCGTCATCCTGGGCTCTTGGGACTGAGCCCCACATTGGGCTCCCTGCTCAGCGGGAAGCCTGCTCCTTCCTTTCCCCCTGATTGTGTTCCCTCTCTCGCTGTCTCTCTCTCAAATAAGTAAATAAATTTCAAAAAAAAAATAGCTGTTTATAATTCATGTTTTTAAACTATTCCTCAAAACCACTGAAATTTTTAATCTCTTAACCTATCACTAATATCAATCACACCTTTGGGACTAATTTCTTCTATGTACTTCTGTGTACGCTAACATCTGTCTACAGAAGAGACGTTTGATCATACTGAACATTTCCTAAACTTCTTAGTTTCTGACTTGGGAGAATTAAAAAAACTGGGGCCTATAACATGTCCAAAATTGACAAAATGTTATCTAATAGTAGAAACTGTGACTAAATCTTTTCCTTACAGTTTGCTGCTGAACTGGAAGCTATGGGGGAAGGAGTTTAAACTCATGCCAAGTGCACTTTTCCAGTAAATGAAGCTAGCACTGAGGAGAAACCTCCTGAACTGGGAACAAAGACCTATGGGAAAGCATGGACCCTCCACAACAGGCTTATCTTCTGGGAAGGACCTGACTGATCTTTTCTCCTCTGGACTCCAGTTCTTGCTATACCTTACCCCCAGACAGCACATTGCTTCCACTTGTAAAGTCTTTAAAATAAACTATTGCAAACATGTACACTGTGGTGTGTGTTTCCTCATGGACGATGAAAAGAATCAGAATCAAGGACTACTTATCAAGTAAGCTAGTGGCTCTCAAAGTGGGCTGTAAACTAGAATTACCTGAGGGGTTTAAAGAGATCCTAACAATGGCTGAATGCCACTCTAGGGATTCTGACTGACATGGTCTGGGGTACGGCACTGGGATTTTTAAAAGATCCCTAGGTGATTCTAATATACAACCTACACTGGTGGCTACTAAAGGTAATATTGAGAGGACCAGGTCCTCTTCTCCCACAGCTGTGAATAATAAACAGATACCAGCTGAGCCCAAACTCCAACCAAGCACACGATTCATTGTTTCCTCCTTTACCATCTGTGTTGTGCTGTCTTCGACAGTGTTCCTCTCTGACCTTTAACTGGAGGTTAAGGAGAATGTTCATGGATGGTCTTTCTAGACCCTGAGCACAGAAAAGCTGAAGAAATGCCTATTCTCGAGTATCTGAAACAAAGGGAAGATAAGAATTAACCTACAGGGTCCCTTGGTGGTCTAGTTCCTATTACCTCCTTGACTTCTCCTACTCTCTCCCTCCCTCATTCCAACTAAACGACACTGGCTTCCTTACTTTTCCTCAAACATGCCAGGCACATTCCAGCCTGTTGTTTTGGCTGTTCCCTCTGTCTAAGACACAGCTGGCTACTCTCAGAGGCAAACAACTTCTCCCTTCAACTGTCAAAGGTCACTTCCATCAGACCATCTCACCTGCTCTCTTCACAATGCGTATTTTGCCTATCTGTCTACCCCCCACCTATCACTAGAATGGAACAGAGTCATGTTTCATTCATTGCTAAATCTTCAAGTGTCCTTCCCTTCATGTTAACTGTTACAAACCCCAAAAGCTCAAGTTCCCCACCTTGGAAAGAATTAGAATGGGAGTAGATGACTTCCATAATTCTACTTGTGCCTAGACAAGCCCAACATTAAGCATCCAATCCATCAGCTTAGATCCTCCCATTTGCATAAACTTCAAGATTTGAGAGACTCAGGTGTATAGTTGTAACAGTTGGAGCTCACCAGGCTGAAAGTTTCCCAGAATATTGTGATCTCATACCACTAGTTCATTTACTGAATATCTTAAGACTCAGGATTAAAGATGCCAATTTCTCACAAGGTAGCAGACGAGTTTTTCCACAAAGAACTATGACAAAGCTTTTTAGTCAGCCAAAAGAAAGAGGCTAGTAAAAAATTAGATTTATACAGAACATCCATTGATCTTTATTTGATTTGACAAAATCTGCATTATTAAAAGACAGGTAATAAAATTTAAGCTTATATTGAATCTGCTGTATGTTTTCTACAGTATCTAGAATATTACATAAGAAATAACTGAGAGGGAAACAGAATAAAAGCATCACATGCAGATGCTCCTGGCAAAGGGGGAACTCTATCTGCAGGTGAGGTCCATAGTGTGCAGCGCATAAAAAAAATCCTAGAGAAAATGCAACTGACTTACTTGGGTGAAGTGATTTTCCTTTTGCGGAGAGGAAGAAGTGACGGGGGCAGGAATTCAAAGGCATATGCAGAATGGCTTCTCCATTTCAAAATGGTAATAAAAATATTTAGATTATGGCACTAGGGCACCTTTGAGGAAAAGAACACCTTAACCAGAGTAGGCTCATTGCATAATTCTTTAGTAATATGTACAATTTTCAAGTAATGGAGAGGACTTAAAGAGTAATTTTACTTCAGCAGTGGCTATCTATTTTTCTTCTCGCCCTCCGGGGCTTTGTCTGTTTCAGCATCACAGGGACATTTCTCCACACAGTTCCTAGGGAACCAGCCTCTGATTCGTGAAACACCTGATGGAGAAAATGAAATTGATATGAATAGATTTAGTGATATCGCTGAGCCAAATAAGTCCCATTACTTCAAATCAGTAAGTTTTTAGTCCTGCTTTCCCTTTTTCCTCCTTTACCATCTATTATAAGCATAATTTGAGAAAAAAAATATATATGTGTATGTTTAAAAGCTGTCAAGTCAAAAAACCAGTATTTTCCAAATGCTTTTAGCTGGGAAAGGTGCTAATGTGGTTCAGGACAAGCTCTAAGTGGAGCATGGGGGGAAGGAGGGACGTGGGCAGGACTCCTCGATATGGGTATTCACTTACATTGGTGTGATCGTGGGCTTTTGGACACACTCTCATACATCACCTGTTCCAGGGAACCACTTCCCTGTAGCCTCTGTGAACTTCCTTCTTAGGTTTTTTCCTAACATGTAAATTTCTGTATCAAGGTTGCCTAAGCAGTCATATGGGGTGAATCTAAAGGCATCCAGAATTAATCTTTACTTTACAAAGGAACAGTTCTAAAACTTAAAAAAAAAATTAAAGACAGAAAATTTCAATCCGTTAGTTTCTGTAATAACGTCATAGGAATATGCATTCACAGGGGGAGCATAGGGCAAAGGGCTCTGGTGTATAGGCTCTAAAGCCAGACTGCTTGGGCTGGAGACCTGGCTCTACCTGTTTTTAGTGCGGTCTTGGGCAAGATGCTCAGTCTCTATGCATTTTGGTTTCCTCATCAATGAAATGTAAACGAGGGCTGTGGGGGCTTCCATTAAGCGAAGCACTTCTACAAGTGCCTGTCACACAGATCATGATGACCTCCAATATTAGCTGCCACTAAAAAGACCTGGTAAATAGAAGTGCTATGGAGAAACAATCTAAGAAGCCTTCTTCTGTTGCTTGATGGTGTGTCTTACTATTATATGCCCTAATGCACATGGCACTGATTTTAACAGTGTTCCCACACAATTTGGAATTATTACTAGCAGCCAGTCTATTAAACATTTCCTCCCATTTCCATACCTTCTACAAAGGCATCATCAAGAATTTTATCTCCATACAACCAGTATCTGAAATATTTAAAAGATCAAAATTAATTTTTTTAGGCTAGATGCTAATTTCGTCATTAAAAAAGAAATTCTGTACTTTCTATCACTCACCGTAACCCTCTTGTGGCTAAAATGAATTCCCCTTTCTGTAGCCTTATTCGAGGCTCTTCAGTGCAGGGGCTTGTGAAGAAGGTTTTGATTCCTTTATTCAAAGGACAGCAGGCACCACTGTAATCTTCTATTACTCTATACCGTACCTGGCATCAGTAATCAGAAAAACAATTTAATGTTTACCCCTGAATTTCTGTCAATTTGAATTTAAATTGTTAAAGGTAGACCCAAAGTTATCAGGTGACAAGTCTTTCCCTCCCAGATCCTTTATATGAGGCAACTGACGTTTCTAGTTCTCTGGGCTTTTCTTAGCCTGAATCTGAAGCACGTAGCTAAGAATTAAATTCTAGAGCAGTGCTCTAGAGTTCCAGTAGAACTTTCTGCAGTGAAGGAAATGTTCTATATTTGTGGTAACCAATGTGGTAGGCCCTAGACACATATAGGTTACTAAGCACTTCCAGTGTGGCCAGTACATCCAAGGAGCTGAATTTTTTATTTTATTTAATTTTAGTTACTTTAAATTTAAATAGCCACATGCGGCTAGTGGCCATCAAATTGTACAGCAGAAGTGTAAGGATGGGTTTCATACTAATGAGCTATAATGAGGATTTCTGTTAGCAATATAAATTGACTACATTACCTCCAAACTACTTAAAAGAAAACAAAAGTGAACTTTTCAACAATTGTATTTTCAAATTTCAACAATTGTCGTAAGAAACATTATTTCATAAAAGCCAACAGTTAGCTTCTACTCAGAGGCAATTTTGAAAACTATACAGAAGTATAGAGCCTGACAAAAGGAAAAAGAAACTAGTATCATTGTAAAATTTTTACTTACACTTCTGACTCTTTTATCTGCTTTTTGTTTCAACTGTTCAATCTGTTTGGAGATATGAAAAGAACAAACGTTATCTCAGTGTTGAAAACAGCCTTTCGCCGTCTACTATCCCAGACACGACAAACTCCCAATTTTCCAGCATTTCACAGTGCTGACAATTCAAAGGCTCCATGTTTTTGTTTTGTTTTGTTTAGAAAAGTGGAAAGTGGGCCCTCTGACCGAGAGCAGGAGCTGACATGAGGCTTTCTTCTCCATAGTCTCTATCTTCTTCTATGTATACTCACTGAGCATTCACTATGGCCCAGGGATCAGGGAGATGCACTCACTGCCCTCATGGGGCTTCCAGGCTAGTCCTGAAAGTGCTGATGACAGAGATTCACAGATTCTTTATAGAGACAAGGTAGACAGACTGCATAATTCATCCGCAAGTCTCCAATGAAAGTCATCATTATGATATACTTTCCCTCACTTATTCAGCAACAATTTATTAAATGGTACTGTATTAGATATAGTAGGGGAAATCAAGATAACTCATGGTCTCTGTACTAGAATCTTGTTAAAGATATAAAAGAATTAGATAAAAGTGAGACCTCATGGGCACCATACAGTAGCATATGGTTAAGTGCCAAATCCAGATGAGGTAGGACTGGAACTGGCCTTGATAATTTCTGATACAGAAGAGAGAAAAAACAGCGTGGACAGTTAGGTAGCAGGAACACACAAGGAGTTCACTGAGGAAACCAGGCCGACTGGAGAGGGTGATTTCCGTTAGGAAGTAGTTAGAGGCAGTTTTAGGCCGGATTTTGTAACTAAGTGAAGGGATCAGGACTTTATGTCCCATGTATGGAGGATTAAAGAGAGATTTAAATTAAAAGAGAGACTTGAAAGAAGGAGTGCCTTGGGATTGTTAACTTAGATTTATTTTTGCCAAACTGAAAAAAAACTGTATGACTTACTATAAAATGTCATCTGAGTTAAGGGGTACCTAAGGAGCCAAGGGCTAGATAGAAAGGAAAGCCTATTTGCACAGAAATACTTACTGTTAAGCTGTACTGGTCACAGCCTTCTCTCACTGGCCACACTAGTCCATCTCCCTCCGGGACCCCTGACCAGGTGAATACCTGCTTAAAGTTCTTCCACCGACTTCCCATATCATAGGGAAAAACAAAGGCTTTATCCAGTTGGTAATACTGAATTCGATCTTTAGCCTGTGGGTAACAAAGAGGTAAGATGGCAGATGCCTCTGCCTCCAATGGCTCTAAATACTGTCCTATTGATAGCAACATACATTTATTCCTCAAATTTGTATCACTCCTAAAAATGCTTCCTCCTTGTTGCCATGTTATATAGAAGAGACAGACAAACTTATCACAGAATAGGAAGAACTTGCTATATAACACCAACCTCATATGGATCGTTCAGGAACTGTCTGACTGGGCTTATTCAGAAACACGCATTCAAAAATGCTTATTAAAAGAGTTAATAGCGGGGTGCCTGGGTGGCTTAGTCGGTTAAGCATCTGCTTTTGGGGCTCACATCATGGTCTCAGGATCCTGGGATGGAAGCACAATGTCAGGCTTCCTGCTCAGCCAGGAGTCTGCTTCTCTTTCTTCTACTGCCCCTCTCCCTGCTCATGCTCTTTCTCTTTCAAATAAATAAAATCTAAATAAATAAATAAATGAGTTAATAGCTTTTTTCCACATATAACATATCCTTAATGCTCTTTGCTCAGCAAAACAAAAGAATACAGGTGTTAAGGAAGGGATGGTGATAAAAAGATTTAAAAGAAAGCAAGAGTTTATTCAGGATGAAAGGAACTGTTTCAGGGGTGCTCCAGAATGCGACAGGTGGCAACAACACCTGTGAAATGGCCAGGAAAACAGGTTCCAGGGGAGTTCTCGTTTTCTGAAAATTATTTTTTCAAAAAAACTAGCAGAAATGTATAGATATTTCAGTTTTTTATACCATTATACATGAATATATATACTCACTTATATATGCATTTATATGTGTACTATATGCATATACATAAATATTCAGGTTGTACAAATTATATTCTAGGTACTTAAATTGTTAACTTGAACTTAAGGAGATAAACAGACTTAGAATTTCTTAAGTTCCACTGACACCTAGTGGTATAAAGATACATAATTTATTCTTACAATAAGTGTACAAACCCAGCTGAAATTTGTATAAATTTTTTTGTTGTTTTTTAAAATTTGCATCAATTTTAGTGCCTGATAAATTTCAATAAATTTTCTATAAAGTTAATCATTTATTTGTATTTTTTAGTCAGCAACAGAGTGCCAGTTTTAAAATAACTTCTAGATTTAGCATGGCACTTTATGAAGAGCCTTGGTAATCAGAAAAAAATTCTTAATCTAATGATGATATATTACATTAACTAGAAATGACACCTTGAGATACTTTATTATCAGGGGACAGTATTTTAGGGAAAGGCTTCTTGCTATTGCTTAGAAAATAATATTGATGTTAATTCAATTAAAATAATTGTCGAGCTATATGTATGTATGAATCTACTAAACTGCAAATTCCCACACAAACAGTAAAGGATAATATGTTTTCCCTTTCTATAAACAAAATCTTCAAAATGGTTAAGAGTCTCAAAGAACAGAGATTTAAGCCATTAACAAAGGAATAGTGGTAAGAATGAGAGTAGCTTACAAAAAGACTGAGGCCTGGTCTCTGCCTAAGAGAAGCACTCAGTGAAGTTGGGGTATTCTATCAATACTGTGTTAAAAGGTAACAGAGGTGTGGTCCCTGTTGGCTCAGTCAGTTAAGCATCCGGCTCTTGATTTTAGCTTAGGTCATGATCTCAGTGTTCTAAGATTGAGTCCCACATCAGGCTCTGCAGTGAGTGTGGAGCCTGATTAAGATTCTCTCTCTTCCGCTCTGTCCTCCCCCCGGCTCATGCTCTTTCCCTTTCTCTTAAAAAAAAAAAAAAAAAGAAAAGAAAAGAGGCAACAGGATGTGTAACAGGTGCTATGGGAAAGGCAAAAAAAAAAAAAAAAGAAAACCCCACTTAGCTAATCTAGGGAGAGTCAAGGAAGGTTCTTTGGAAGAAGTGACACCTAAACTAGGTCTTGAGGCAGAAGAAATCAGCAAAAAGGAGGAAGAGTGTTCTGTGTTCTGGGTAGAGAGAATGACATGTGGAAAGATACAGAAGCATATGATGTATAAAATTGGAGGTTTTTATTTTAGTTGGTATCAAGAGTGAGATGGGGTGGAAAGAGGAAAATGCAGAAGAAAAAGACACGGGGAAGACATGAAAGGTCTGATTATGCATAAGCTAAGGAGCTTGGACTTAAACCTGTTTATCAATGGTTCTCAAAGCATGCCTTACACACCTCTTTTAGTCCCCAAGATCTTTTCTTAGGGTTCAACAAAGTCGAACAACTTTCATCTTAATGCTAACATGTTATTTGTCTTTTTCATTGTGTTGATACTTGCAGTAGTGGGTAAAACTGCTGGTACCTTTAGCAGGAATAACGACAGTGGCACCAAACTGTGTAAACAGAGATTATATTCTTTACCATTACATATTCATAATTTAAAAAAAATAAATCGAACAAAAGTTTTACATAAGAATGTTCTTGATGATGTAATAAAAATTATTATTTTCATTAAGTCTCAACTCTCAAGTAGATGACCTCTCAATATTCTGTGTGACAAGATGGGGAGTACACATAGAGCATGCCAAAGCGCTTATCTCAAGGAAAACATCTGTTTGAGTTGTGAACTAACAAAAGCTGTGCAGCCAGCTTTTTTCATTTAATGCAATTTTACTTGAAAGAATGAGTAATGAAACAAACTAAGGTTATTGAAACTTCAGTATTTGGCAGAAATTTTCTCAAAAATGAACAAAGTCAAGCTGTTACTTCAATGTAAACAACTGAGTATTTATTGTCAGCAAAAAAATTAAGGCTTTCAAGTGAAAATTAGAATTTTGGAAAATTTGTATCCATCACAATCAGCTTGACTGCTTTCCAAAATAAAATTCCTTCCCCCACAAAACTGATAGTGAAATGAATCAATGTGCCAGCATTTGGAAAATGCGCATCACTCTATAAAACTGTATTTTCCAAATGACCAATACCTGATGTTATAAAATCATGTATGGGTAAAAGGTCCATTCAAAGAGCAAGATGTACTGATGGACTGAAATGTACAAGAGTACAAAATGTTTACTGATAGAGCTTTACATCTCACATACAACTAACCTTTCAAAGCTATCACCTGTCAAGCTTTCATGTAGTATCAAAGAATATCCACTGTTAACTAAAAAGCCTATTAAAATACTCTCTCCTTTTCTACCTACTTATCTGAGTGAGGCTGGATTTTCTTCATATACTTCAATCAAAGCAACATATTGCAACAGAGTAAATGCAGGATATGTGAGAATCCAACTGTCTTCTGTTAAGTCAGATATTAAAGAGCTTTGTAAAAATATAAAACAATGCCACTCTTCTATTTTTTACTTTGAAAAATATAATAATTTAAAAAATATGCTATTTTTATTAACATAATGGGTTTATTATTTTTAAATGAAATTATAAATCTTCAAAATTTTTCTCAGGAAATATGACAATCATTGATAACTACTACACACATTAAGAAAGCTCTTTAGTGTCTTTAACAATTTTGAGAATGTAAAAGGGTCCTGAAACCAAAAAGTTTAAGAAACTAATCATATAACTTCAAGTTCATAGACTGGCTGCCAGGGGGCTAAATATGTCCTATTGGTATGTTTTATTTGGCCCACGAGGTTTTTGGTTTTTAATTTGAATTGCTTCCTAATATCTAAAAACAAAGAGATGTCACAGAAATCCAGATCTCTTACTTTTCTAGAAAAACAATTAGATGATTTCGGAATACTGAGTGAGTACCCCCCCACCCCCCACCCCCCCACGCCATGGTAACAATCAGCTTCATCTCTAGGCAGCTCTAGTACACCGGCTGGCTCCTGTCACCTAAGTTATCTGCCTGGCCGCTGCAGGCCTGTGGGTTTATAGCCCCTGCTACAGTGATGGTGAGGCTCTGAGAAGCTGTAAGCAGGGAGCAGAGTAGTCAGATTGACCTTTACAACAGAATCACAACAGACAGAATGAAGTATGTATTAAGGGTTGGGAGGTCTGTTACAAGCTATGCTATAAGCCCTATCTATGGCTTATCAAGGGTTGTTAGTCCTAAAGCACTGAAAAAAACTTGATGGCATCTTGGTAGGAGAGATGGTCCTTTCCGAATGGTCGGCCTTAACCCCTAATCTGAGGAAGAATGGCCAAATGGTTTAATGTATGGCTTGGGCTTCTTCAGCAACTCAGGGTGAATGAGAAGCATTTTTCTGTGGGAGTTATATTAAACCAAGAATGAATCAAAATGTTTCTTTCCTATATTTATCTTTTATGTGGCATGCAAATGACCAAAGAAAGACATCTTATAGCAAAGTTTTTACTTCCAGGCATTTTTTAGTTAACCTGGCCTATGAACTAATCTTTATTTTTTTTTATTTTTTCTGAACTAATCTTTATTTTTTTATTTTTTCTGAACCAATCTTTATTGAGATTGAGGAAACAATTATTAAAATTTACCTTTTCTTCAATCCATGATTCAATAGAAGTTTTGTTTCTGAGAATTATTTTCATCTGAAAATTAAATGATACACAGTAAAATTTTATGATGAAACTTCAGTTCATTTAAGATTATCATCTTTGTGTAACCCTATGAGATAGGTTTTATTGATGCATTCCATTGATGAAGAGACCAGGATAACAGAGGTTAAGTAACACACTCAGGGTGCGGTCTATCTGACTCTAAAGTCCTAGTTCTTAAGCATTGTGCTACAATGCCTCTCCACACAATGATTATGGCCATCCATAATAAAATCTGAATCTGCCATTTTAATAAAGCTTCATGTTTTAAGTACTACCTTCTGAACAAGGCTTCACACTATTAATAAAACGTTGTTATAATCCATTTAATCAGTATTTGTGCATTTTGCTACTAAAATCTCTTACCACTATCTTCAATTAACCTTAAGTTTATGATTAATTTATTTACTACAAGGAAGTGACTCAGTCAACCTAGATATTCTGCTTGCTTTAAAAACCATATATATTCAGTCTTGATTCTATTAATCAATTTTCCTAGCTATGACTAATTCCACTTATCCGGGCTTTTACACCACAGGGTTTTAGTCTATTTCTAATATGATTCTTAAGTAGAGGCAATGGGGGAATTTTTTCAAAGATTTGATCCCAGGCTAATAGAAAACATGAAGTATAACCAAAACCAAGATATTTTAAAACTACGAGTTTGAAAGGGTTGGGTGATGCACCAGAGCTCTCAGGGCCAGTATTTCTGATTCTATGAGAGGTCTGCGCTTCCTTTTTAGTCCAGCTGTGTCCACAGAAACAGTGTGGCATAGTAAAAACACTCATGGGCAAGAAGTCCTCATCATATTCTTATGGGTGAGCACAACAGAACCAGGCCCACAGCAGGCCTTCAATTAGTGAATAAGCTAATTAAGTGAATGGAATGATTCATAACTGTTTTGTCATGGGCCACATCCTCCTCCCCTGTGTTCTCACAGCACTTTGTACATAAATCTAAGATACACACATGAGCCAGTATTAGTTAACTGTTTACTACTAATTGTGACCTCCCTAGGAGCAGGACTTTTTTCATTTTCATTATTGTAGCCTCCGAAATTAGCAGTAATTCACCAGAGTAGGCATTAAATAGCACTGTACCATAGGGTTGTTATTGAAATTAAATGAACTACTACATGTGATGTCCCTAAAATGGTGTCTTGCACATAATAAGTGCTCAATAAACACTGGCTTTATTATGATGACGATGATTAAATACAGGCTATTATAAAACAGCATTAATAATTACATTTACTGAATACATAAGTGGGTTATCTTGAGTTAAGTCACTTCACCTTTCTGTGATTCAATTACTCAGCTGTAAGGAAGGGAAAAATATTCCTCTTCAACTCTTTCTGGGGGTTGATGTGAAGATCAAGAGAGACCATAATGTGATAAAAGCTTTCTCAACTATAAAATGATATATAACTCTAAGATAACACTTTAAAAATTAAATCAATTACCTGGAAATTCTAGTACAGTTACTTCAAAATCATCTGGCTAGTACAGAGATTAGTTACCTCGATGGAACAGGTAACAGTAACTTTCATTTCATACTGCCCACTTAAATGCAGTCTTTAGCTCTTTCTCATTACAAGCAGCCCCAGTAAATGGACAACTTTTAGCTAGAGGTAAACAAGAAACTTACCTGGATAAAAAACAACATCCCAACAGCTATGGTTGTTCCTAAAGCTAATCCCAAGGCAAACAAGGTTGCCGCAAATGCTGCTAATCCAAATGGAATAATTGGAAGAGGATCTCTCCGGGCTGCACTCATATCAATCTTGACTGTGTTCCACCCAAAGGAGAGCTACGAACAACAACACACACTTGAAATATTCAGTTGTCATAAATGGTCAGACTGTACTGGAACACTTAAAACAACTTGATCAAAAAAGATCAAAAAATGATAACCTGAAGCTGTGGCTAAAAGAAAATGAATTTCTAACTTGTTTCTAATTGGTACTGGGGCTTGAATTCATATTGATATGCAGGATATCATTCTTAGTTATTTTCAAATGTTACCTTTTTTTTTTGTTTTTAATTATTTCCTCAGAAAGCATAAGGTATATCCCACTAACATTAATATGCATGAACAGCACTAGTCATCGATCTAAGTTATAATTGTGTAACCCATCTTCTCCTTGCTTTTCAATATTTACAGGAATCTTCTGCAGCAAAAAAAAAAAAAAAAAAAAAAAAAAAGCCTAGAATTTAGTTGTTTCTTCCCTCATGTGCCACAATCAGAGGTGTAAAAACTGGCAAAATGCAGCGAAACATGCCCTGTAGATGCCTATCACCTGGCCTGCAAAATGTTTTGAAACAGTCAGCCAGGTGCTAACATTTAAAAATCAGGAGATGTTAAACTTTTGGTTTAACTTTTTTGAAGTCCAGATTTTCTCATTTTTCCTGAAAAAATGAGAAGATCTAGTATTACTGGACTAGGTCTCCAAACATCAGAAACTGGCTGAGGTTAATAAGGATTGTCCCACCTATGAAGGGCCTATGTTCTCCAGGTGCTACAGTCCTTTTAGCATTTACCCACCAGGCTTCTTTAGGGATTGAATCTGTGACCCCTGAAGTTTTCTCCTACTTGCCCATAAGTCAACCTGATCTTCTGGAGGATATTTTAGGACATGTGCCTGCTCCATGAGCTACCTTCCATGGCACCGGAATTAGAAACGAACAGAAGAACTGAAACTTGCCACATGAATTAGATGGAAATAGAAAATACCAGGGCTTTTTCTTCTTGTTCCTTTTTTCTCATTATTCTTACCACAGCTACAAAGTGTGAAATCGAATAAACTATACATACAGTAATAATGTTACCAACTTCAACTACAGCTAGTAAGGTAAGTTTCCAAAACAAAATAATTTTTCCTCATCTAAAAAACGAAGTGTTGGGGCACCTGGGTGGCTTAGTCAGTTGAGTGGCTGCCTTCAGTTCAGGTCATGATTGCAGGGTTTTGAGATCCAGTCCTGTGTTGGGCTTCCGACTCAGCAGGGAGTCTGCTTCTCCCTCTCCCTCCCACTCATGCTCTCTCTCTCAAATGAATAAATAAAATCTTAAGAAAAAAATTAAATTTTAATAGTTTTTAAAAGAAATTCATATATATGCAAAGCAAAGTTCTGTTTCCCAACCTAAATCATAAACATCATCATTCCAAAGGGGCTTCTTAAATAATTGTAACTACCATTTAATTTGGCATAAATGATTTTATAATACTGTCACTTACCCGATTATAAAGCTGTGTATACATAGTCATAACAAAAATGAAGGCAGCATGAATACAACCCAGTGGTGCTAAAAGGAGAAACAGTGTGAACGAAGCATGGTTTTGGTAACCACAACAATTGTTGATCCAAGGACAGTGATGGTCCATCTTCATCACACATCTAACAAGAAAAATTTACATAAAACATGAGGCAAAAAATCCTGTCTACTTTAAATAACGTTGGTCTTCAAAAGATCAAGTAAACAGGAATCCAGCAAGTCTATGAATCACAGAGGATTTATACTCCATGGAACAGAAAGCAAAGTCTTCATGAGTTTTTAAACATCTCGGAACAGTGACTTCTTTTAAATTCTAAATAGCACAAGAAAAGGCAGGCTTTGTAATAGCTTCTGAGGAAACGAGGCCTGCTACAAGTGAGTTTAAGAAGTCAGGAGGCCCACTGAGAGGTCCATTATAAAGAAATAAGCATGGGTTCCTGGTCTTCCTCTAGCTCCGAAATGCAGTGACTGAAGTAGAGTACAACAGAGATTCAACAAAATCACTTCTAAATCTCTGCCGGGGTTGATGGGACCCAGCAGACCTTGTAACTTCCTTCCTTCCTGTTCTCATCCTTTAGATGTGGAGTCTCTGAGTTACGCAAGCTAACTATGGAATATAAGATGTGGTATAACAAGCAAAGTCTTACTGAGCTTCCTTTCCTTGTTGCTAGAATATTTCCTGGCCTCATACCAAACTATATTTGCCACAAATGGTTTCCCTAAACCTCAACATTCTCATCACAAATTTCTTATTAATCAGTGTAAGAGCTGTGTATTTAAAAAAGTTCTAGTTTATTTCATATTCTTATAGTGATTTAGTTTTCTTCCCATTAAGTTTTTTATATTGAATACTAGTGATAATATACACCTGAATTCTTTTGTTAGATTTGCATAATGTGTAAATGTCAACCCAAATGATGGAAAGGGCAGGTGTCCCTTATAATTTAGACTCAGAACAATTTTAAAGCTAGTCAAGATGACAGCGGACAAGCACAATTAATCCTGATCTATGGAAACAACTTGAAGGTATAACTTTTTACTCTTGGCAGGACAAGAAGCAAAATTAAATGTATATCTTTCCAAAAAACAAAAAAAATCTTTTCACTTATAACAAAAAGTGAGGAATGTTTATTATCAAAATTGGTAACTTAATAAAATGGAGATATGGACACAAGTATTTTGACAATGGTTTTTATAGAGAAGCCACCTTATAGAGACTAAAACTGAGACTGATGTGGCAGAAAGAAAAACATAAGACCAGTAACCAAGCTGATCAGTCTCCAATGAGGAGCAAAGACGGTACCTGTTACACTTTCTGCAGTGATGTGACCGTGGCGCCTTGTATGCTTGGCAGACTTTACAATACTGGAGGTACATGCTATCCTGAGAATTTTCCTTGGTAGCAAAATATAAAAAAAATTCATCAGTTATCTGATCCTAAGTAATAACATGTCAAGTCTTATGAATAAATGCTTTGGTATGGTTTGATTTTCTTTTATGGGGGGTGGGGATAAGGAAAGAATCCTAACTTGCATTTCCAGCCCTTTTATTTGAGCTGAAATATTTTTAAATAATGAGTTTCTGGTTAACAGTCATATTGCTCTTCCAATTACCCAGAACTCATTTTTAATTTCTCTCCCCCCTGCTTTATCCAAACCCACTGCCACTGATTGTAGCTGATTCTACTTTCCCAAACTCTTACTAGAATGGGAGGAGTTCAGGAAAAAGGTAGCTGACCATGTGGCAGGAACTTTGGAGTGGGGATTCAAACATTACTCCTTAGGAGATCTCTTTTGCACCATTTTAATCACGTCTAACCCCTTACTGTATCTCTCTCTAATCCAAACTATTTTCAGAATAATATTCCTATAACATAACTCTGATTAGGTCAGAGCTTGGCTTGACAAACCTCTACTACCTCCCTATGGCCTAATGCATTTAAGGCCTTCCACAATCTGCCTTTGTTTCCACCTTATTGGCACAACATAACCTGTTATTTCTGGCTATATGCTTCCACCACCAACCAACCTGGAATGTCTTCTTTCCCATCTGTGGAAATTTCCACTCCTCCCTCAGGTCCCCAGCTGAAAAAGATCAGGTCCTTCTAGCTTCAACAGCACTCACCCCATTCTTCCCTATAATTTAGTTACTTACACAAGTCCCTTGGTTTCTCTCAACTATAAGGTTTTTCAGAATATGAAGTTGTCTTACTCATCTCTGTACCCACTTTAAATAGTATACTACATTAGTGTTTCTCCAACATTAACAAACTTAAGAATCATCCGGGGATTTTGTTAAATGTTGATTCTGATTCCTAGGTCTGGAGTGGAGCCCAAGAGTCTGCATTTCTAACAAGCTATCAGGTGGTGTCCCTCAGCAACCAATATGGAAATTCATGAGCATAAACTTTCTACAATTTTTTAAAAAGCCACAAATTGATTTATACTATACTTCCTAATGTGACGATTTATACATTGGTTTTAAAACTTTATGATTTAAGCCAGCAATTTTTAAAGAGTTTTTTTTTTTTCTCTTCAGTTCTGAGGGCTGTTAATGTATTATGTAACAAAAGATCCTAGAGCCAAACTGCATTGTGGAATTTTAAGAGGTGTATGACATGCAGTATTTCTTAAATTTAGGACTATAGACTCCCCAGTCCCCTTCATTCTTCTTTTTTCTTTTAATGCAGGACAAGTATTCCATAAAATTTCTCTGGGAAATACTAATTTAGATGAGTACATTTTCAAACAGATACAAAATAAATTCTTTGAGCTCTAAATGATCAGTAATTAGAATAATACGCATAGCCTTTACTAAGGCAAAAAGTAGGCTGTGTCTGATATTATTGGTTAGCAGATAAGCCATAAACTAAATATATGATTATTGTTAGAGTTTCTTAAGAGATCTTTTTCTTACCGGTTTCCACCCCAAAGGAACAAAGCCAGGACCAATAAACATGGCATTGAAGTAATTATAAAGAATCATGACAGTCCAATTTATCAACATGATGAAATTCACGCTTCCTCCAGTTGTATGTAAAGGCCAATACCACAACACAGAGTCAATCATGGCCATCGTAGAACATATTGCTATAACACCAAGGGCTATAATGGGACCCCAGTGACACAGTCTCTTTAATTCTTGGAGATTTTCAAACTTGATAACTGAGCAGAATGTACCCATTCTGGTGAGGAAGAATGCCTTCCTACTTTTAAAAAATTATAGATTTCCTTTTTCTGTGCACACATTTCCATGTGCCACAAGTCCATGTGTGTTCCTTAATTGTCATGCCTTCAAGCTGTGGGATGTTAATGCAGATTATGCCATTTTCACTGTAACACACTCAGAGCTCTTTATCTTAACTAGGAGAATCCAGTATCTTGGCTTGAAACCCAATCTAAAGAAAACAAAATGAGAAATTTCAGTAAAAAATTTTATTATATACATTTAACTCCAATAACCACCTAAACAAAAGCATCTCACAAGTGCACTCCTATGGGATGAGCACCTTATCCAATGCTGAAGAGAACTATTTTTTATCTTATCCCAAATAGGGCTCAAGTCTGAAGGGCATATGAACTGAATACATGATTCCGAAATAGTTGTTTTTATTCCTTTGTTTTCAACTTGTCAGGGAACTGTGACTGTCCAACCTTTAGTGAAAGGTTTGGAGAGACAAATATTTTTAGAGCTGGAGCAGGCGTTAGGGGTGACTGAATTCAGCTTCCTTCTTCATAGAAGAGAAACTGGCTTGGGGAGGGTGATTACTCCAAGCTGACAGCTAACAGCTGAACCTAGACTAGAAAACAAGTCATCGGCCTCCTTTTACGGAATTCCAAACTGCCTTTTACCGAGTCGCGATTTGTCAAGTAAGAGCCCAACTCGGTCTAAGACATTTGCCTGCGGTTGTCCCCAACCACCAACGGAAGGATCTATTTGGGCCAAAGGTAAAGAGACGAGGGAGTGAGAGCAAAGAGTGAAAGCAGAGGACGGGAGACAGAGAGGTGTGTGTGTGCAATCATGACTTGAGGAACACGGGAGAATGAACATGAATGAAAATATTTGAGGGGTGGGACGCCTGGGTGGCTCAGTGGGTTAAAGCCTCTGCCTTCGGCTCAGGTCATGATCCCGGGGTCTTGGGATCAAGCCCCACATCGGGCTCTTCGCTCTGCGGGGAGCCTGCTTCCCCTTCTATCTCTCTGCCTGCCTCTCTGCCTACTTGTAATCTCTGTCTGTCAAATAAATAAAATCTTTTTTTTTAAAAAAAGAAAGAAAATATTTGAGGGGAAAAAAGGAGGAAATGCCTCCGGAGCGAGGGACAGGGAAGGCAGGACGCGGAGCGTCGGAAGATCTGTGGAAGGATTTCTCACTGGACTGCAGCGAGTCAAGGGACGATCTCAGATAAAGGATAACAGGGACTTTCACGCAACAGATGCTACTGCCTCGTGCCTCAGTTTCCCGCCCGGGTCATGGAGCAGAGCGCTTAGAAATCCTCACTCAGAGGAGAAACATCCCGGCAAGCGTGGTTGGTTTCAACATTCTGGAGATTCTGGGCTCATTCGGGTGGGGCGAAGACCGCCAAAATCATAGTTACATCCCTTGCCTTGGCTCCCACCTCAGTCCGGTCCTTAGTGCCCGCTCCTCAGCCATCGCATTTCCGGGGCGGCCTGGGCTCACCCGGAACAGGTATTCTCCTCTTCGGATAACGCCGTCATGGGGACCTCAGTCCAGCGCAAGCAGAAAACAAATCCTGGTTGTAAGAGGGTGGAGTGCAGAACCCGCCGCCACCAGTCTTGTCTCCCTGCCTGCTCTCTCACCGCTGCTCTCCAGCTCCCACCCACGGCACGGTCTCTGCGACAGCCACTTCCGGGAGGTTCGCCGCATCAGACTTCCCTCGGGAAGCAAGTTCCCGGGATCCATAGCTTGGGGAGCCGGAGCCGCTTTTTAGAACGTCGAGTGGCAAAAAATGCTTTCAGTGATCCCCGAGAACCCTCAGGTTTTAGGAATCTTTTCGGGGGCACTAATAGAGTGCTTTTCTTTCGCGATTTTTAAAAAATCTTGAAGCCCGAGCGGACAATAAAAAACGCATCCATGCCAATTTCCGGAGGACTGAGATTGCGACGAACAACCAGGAAGCGGCCAGGCTGGGAGCTGTCCCGGGTTCTCCACTCTGCTCTCGAGGCCCCCTCCCAGGGTCCTTACACTGTGTTCGTCGGTCCCGCGTGGCTCTTGCCACGACCTGGGCTCCGGCCCGGGCCAGTCCTTCCTGAGCCGCCATGTCATCCGACTTCGAAGGCTACGAGCAGGACTTCGCGGTGCTCACGGCAGAGATCACCAGCAAGATTGCGAGGGTCCCCCGACTCCCGCCTGGTGAGAGTCCTGACCCGGCCGGGGTGGGGCGCGGGGGTGGCCCTGAGGGCGCTGAGGCTCGCGGGCGGTGGAACGTCTCTGAGGAGCGAGGTGGTGCAGGGACCCTCCTGGAGTGATGGAGCTGGACTTGGTTGAGGGTAAAAGCACAGTCCAGGCTGGGTTGTGGAGTGCCATGAAAAGAGCCTTCGCTGAGCCTTCTGGGCTGGAATCCGAACTTCACCGCTTTGTTACTTGTACAACCTTGGGAACGTTTCTCTGACTCTTAGTTTTTGTTTTGTTTTGTCTCATTTGTAAAACAGAGATGTGAATATTCAAAGAGTAAATGAAAGTACCTAAATCATGGGTCTGCAATATACAGTAACCGGTTGTTTTGTTAGTAATAATATTACTATATGCGGCAAAATAGGGTTAAGAGCCATGGTACCAGGATTCAGATTCCAGCTTTGCCACTTAAAAGTTGTGGAACTTAGGAAAGTTTCTTAAGTCGCTCTCAACTTTACTTCTTGGTAAAACGGGGAAATGTACGTCTCTCGTGGGGTTGTGGAGATTAAATGATTTAACATATGGAAAGCCTTTTTTTGGTGTTAGCTGCTATAGTTACTAGTATTTTTCATACCCCCCAACCCCTTATCTTATTTTCCATCCTTCTTGGGAGACTGTAACCTAATTTTATGTAACACTTGGTACAGGATGATTTTTCTCACTTTTAAAATTCCAAATATCCCATCTAGAGGTGTTTTTGGTTTTGTTTCTTTGTTTTATTTTTTAAAATTATTTATTTGAGAGAGTGAGTGGGAGAGAGAGAGAGCACAGGTGGAGGGGGGGCAGCGAGAGGGAAAGGGAAAAGCAGACTCCCCCTCCCCCAGCAGGCACTCCCTAGTCCTCTGGAGGCTCCATCACAAAACTCTGTGATCGTGACCTGAGCCAAAGGCAGACACTTAACCGATTGAGCCACCCAGGTGCCCCTTGTTCTTGTGTTTTAGCATATCTTGCTTTCCATGCTAAACTGTCAACTATGAAGGTGGGTGCTTTGTTTAATTTCCTTGGCATTTACTTAGGGTTCGGAAAAATATTTAAGTAAATGAACAGATGAATATGAATATGATATTTGGTAATTTTTTTTTGTAATGTGAGACCTTGTTTTAGGATTTATCTTTCTCTAAGTACAGATTTGAGTGGTTAGTTGCAGATAAGATTATTACTTTTAGCTTAGTTTTGTTAGGGAAATTGAACCATCGTCTGGACTTGGCTCTACCTGGCTCTGGTGTGTGGTGCCTAGAAAAGAGGATGCTCAATGATCTGTGAACTGGTGGGCAGCTTCCCATTTCCCATGTTAGTCAATCCTTGATGCCAGCAATAATTTCTGCAGGACCTAAATTGTCATTCCTCATTGCCTTTCACTACTTTCCCCAAACTTGTGTGTTTATAAATAATTTTCTTCCTTTATTTTCTTGTTTCTCTCCCCCCCCCCACCTATTTTCTATTAATAGGGTCATTTGCTTGAAACCAGGATCTCTGAACTTACACCCCACTCATCTCCTGAAGTCCCAGTTAGTTCTGGTGAGGTGAATGATGTCTTAAAGAGGTTTATGAGCCCAAGTAAGGGAACAAGAGGACAGAACCAAGGTAGCATATACCACCGAGCTCTGCTGCCTCAGAGATTTTTGTGGAGAAGGTGGCTGATGGCCTCATCACTTCATGATGCATCACCTCGTCTCTTCTCTTCAGTTCTGCTTTTCTCCACTGCCCAAGGCCATCTTGATTTTTGTTATCCTTGTTGCTGGAGACTGCTTCCTTTGACTTGAGTCCCAGAGTCTCATAGTATCAGGACTAGTGATTTCAGTTGGATTTTTGTTTAGTTTTAATTGTAACCGTTTTAACAGAGAAGCGTTTTCTGTTTGGGCTAATAGATTTTGTATTGGGAAGGTGTTTTATATAAAGTAACAAAGTCATCCATGCGTGAAGGTTGTAAAAGCTGTTTCCAAGAAAATAGATCTTGTTACAGTTGATTTTTTTCCTTGTCTTTATGTTTCAATGTAACCATTCTTACCATATAGAAGGAAACCTTTGATTTACGTGCCTTAAAAATAAAACCTTGACTGGCCTTGCTATAGTGTAATGTAAGGACCAAACATAGCAGCTTCACTGGAATTAAAAGAAGATTGTACAGCACTGGAAAAATGCTTACTGACCTGACTAATTGAATGATAGTAATTCTTAAAAATGTGGTAGTTTCCCTCTTAGTAATTACTTATGCTTGCTCCCTTTATAATCTGTTTCTAATTGATAAATAGAAAAGGATGAAAAATATATCCATGTAGTTATAAATTTCAGATATATGTCTGTGAACTAACAAATTAATATGTATCGCCAATAAAAGAAAAGTATGATTAAAAGTAATTATAATCTCTCTGGACATCATTAGTGGTTGACCTAGAGGAGATGAACTATGCTTTACTTGATTTGAGAAGTTTAAAATTGGAGCAAACTTTGCTGCCAGAGCAGTTCATTCCCTGAACTTACTAATTTAAATTGAAGTAGAGTGAGTAGGATTGATTACAATGAACTTCAATCTCTGCTGTGCATGTACAATGTATTAAAGTGTTACCTCCAGAGAGAATGAAAAAGATTGAGTATTTTACAACCTCATTTTAAAGGAGAAATTTGATTACTCTGTGATATGTTTTAAACAATAAAAAGACTTTGCTCTTAGACTGAAGTGTTTGAATTTAACTAATTTTAGTACTTGGACTGATGAAACACATCAGTCCCTTCTTAGGTAGTAGTTTTATGACACTATTTGAAATTTAATTTTAATGATTAGAGTTCTGTGGTGAGGTCAGGAAAATGGAAGCATGAAAACCATAGCTAATACTAATTGTGAAGTTCTTTTTCCTTTGGTGAAGAACCCCAAGTGGGGGATGCTCTGCAGAGTCTCCATTACATCAGGCAGGCATCCTCAAGAATCATAAATAAAATGTTCTTCTGCAATTATTTGCTTACTTCATTTACAGAGAGAGAGATGGTCTTCTGTGAATCCTACCACTGTAAGATTCACACACAGCATTGGATCTGTTTAGAATCTCTGCTTTACTACTTACTAGATGTGCAGTCTTGGACAAATTGCTTGGCCTTTCTAAGCCTTCTTCCTCCATCTTGTGAAGTTGGGGAGAGGACGTAATTGCTTCAACCTTACAATATTGTAAAAACATCAAATGAAAGAAAGCCTGGAACACCCTAGCACAATTTTCTTCCCAGAGAATGTGCATGATAAATTAGCTATTAAAGGTGTAGCAACTGCTGGAGGCAACAGCTGGTAGGGTTACTTAGGACCCAGCTTCTGGGACTTTGTGATATTAATTGAATTCTTACAGGAAACTTGGACCTTAATTCTTTCTTCCTTTTCTGCGTAGACTAGAGTTAGGTGGATCTTTCTTGCTGATGCCTACATTTGAAAGGATATGAGTGATCAGAGCTTTTTGGATATGAAATCAAATTGGGCTTTGAACTCAGGATATCAAGGAGGGAGGCAGGGAGAGAAGTGAAAGTGGTGGGGCAAGACAGGTGTCCTTGCTAGAAGAAAATGCTCAAGTCTCATTTATTACATATGTCAATCCTTGGAGGCTTTTGAAGACCATCTAGGCGTAGCCGTAAATAGAAGCTGTAAATGTTCCGTGATTCTTTCTTGGCCTTTGTAGTTGTAGTGATTGCAGGTAGAATTCAGAAAAGTCTGCTTTTACTTATGAATGCTGTGGTTTGCTTAGTTTGTGGCTCTGGAGCTGTAATGTCCACATGTTTCTGTTGAGTGCTTGGAATGTGGCTACACAGTAAAATAATAATTTTGGATATATTGGACTAAATATTATTAAAACTAAATATATGCATATCTTAAAACTATATTTACTTGTTCCTTTTTACTCTTTGAAATGTGGATACTAGAAAATTTAAAATTTCCTGTGTGACTTGCATGCATTACATTTCTGGTGTTCTAGAGAGTTAGAGTTGAAGAGATGGTTCCAGTCCTAATTCAGGAATTTAGGTGCACAGTAAATTGGATTGGCATACTTTAATCCCATACCCAAACTCTAAATCCAGAGGGACCACTCTCCCTTCACCAATGTAGTTAAGCTGAGTAATGGCTTCATTGGTTTTTTAAAAATAACTTTTAATTTCAGAACAGGTTTAGATTTGTAGAAAAATCGCAAATACAGAGAACACCTATATATCCCATGCCCAGTTTCCTCTATTGTTAACATCATATATTAATATGATACATTTGGTGTTGCAGTCAGTGAACCCATACGGATATATTATAATTAAATGAAGTCCATACTTTGTTCGGATTTCCTTACGTTTTGTTTTCTTTATCTGTTTGTTTTGCCTAATGTCCTTTCACTATTCTAGGATCCAGTCTGGGATACTACAAAACATTTAGCAGTCAGGGCTCCTTATGTTCCTCTTAGTTAGCTGTGACAATTTTCTCAGGCTTTTCTCTAGACTTCAGTTTAGACGGAGTACTGGTAGAATATTTGAGAGAATATTCCTCAACTGGGATTTGCCTGATACTTTTCTCATGATCCGACTGGAGTTCTAGGTTTAGGGGGAAGAAGATCACAGAAATAACGCACTGTTTTTATCACATTATATCAAGAATATACTGTAACTTGTCACTACTGATGCTAACTTTGGTCATCTGTCTGAGGTTTGTCAGGTTTCTCCACTGTAAAGTTACTGTTTTGCTTCTTTTCCATACTCTTTGGAAGACGGTCCTATGCACTGCCCACACTTCAGGCCTGGGGAACCACATTCCACCTCCTTGAAGGCTTAACATTTATGTAAATCATTTGGGATCCCCTACAGGAGAGATTTTGTCTCTTCTTCTCCATTTACTTAGTCAGTCATATCCATGGGTTTATGATATTTATTTTATTCTTTTTTATTGTATTCCAATACTACTTTATTTTGTTGCTCAAATTGTCCCATCTCTGACCTTTGGAAGCTCTTTACCTGGTTTCTATAGCCTTTTGGTAGACCCCTATCACTGCAGATTTGTTTTTTGTTGTTTTTGTTTTGTTTCTTTTTCCTTTTTAGCACTTTCTTGCTTTCCGGTATTATAAAATACTCCAGTATCAGTTTGTGTTTTTCCTGTACCAGTCCCAGGTTCAGCCATTTCTACAAGGAGTCCCACTTCCATTTATTGAGAAATGGTATTAGAAACCAAGACCTAGGGGTACCTGGGTGGCTTTGACTCTTGATTACGTCTCAAGTCATGAAATTCAGCCCTATGTCAGGCTCCATGCTTAGAATGGGGCCTGCTTGGGATTTTTTCTCTCCCTCTCTATCCCTCCCGCTATACTCTCTCTCAGAAGGAAAGAAAGAAAAGGAAGGAAGGAAGGAAGGAAGGAGAAAGAAAGAAAAGAAAGAGGGAGGGAGGGAGGAAAGGAAGAAAGAAAGAAAGAAAGGGAGGGAGGGAGGAAAGGAAGAAAGAAAGAAAGAAAGGAAAAGAAAGAAAGAAAAAAGAAAGAAAGAAAGGGGAAAGGAAGAGAGAAAAGGAAAGGAAGAGAAAAGAAAAGTAATGAAACCAAGATCTGGATGCTGGGTACTTATTGCTACTGGGGTATTATTGCTTCTAGTCCTTCTGAGCTGGAAGACAAGGAAGTACATATGTGTTCAAGTAAATCATGTATATATACATATCAATAAGTATTTGTATGTGTAGCCATCTATATTAAGCTAAACATGAGTTTGTATTGCTATCTCCAACCCTAATCCATTATTACATGGATCATTCTAGAATGGCTTTGTTTCAGTATTGACCATTCTATAATGTGCTACATAGTGTAGCATTAGTAATATGTCCATTTTTAAGTTCTCTAATATAAAAATTTCCTCTATTAGTGTTTTACTGAACATTTCCCAATTCATAGTTTCTGCTGCTATTTTATCCAAAAATAGCTACAATACACAAAGACAGGTGCCAGTTACTGAATTTAAGTTAGTGCTGACATTTACACTACTTTATGGGGGAGGGGGTGTGCAAGACTAACTAAGCACTTCTTTCAATACTACCAAAAAAACATGCTATGTAGATTTGTATGTATATCAGCATTAAGCACTTCCACTAATGTTGAGTGACCAAGAAAAGGTCATACTATGCGAAGACTTATGTGTATACCAGCATTCATCAAGCCTATATGCCAAAAAAAAAAAAAGTGATGAAATTTGTTTATATAGCATGACCTGTTTATATACTATGACCTGTATATTTAGTATGACCTTTTCTTGGTCACTCAACATTAGTGGAAGTGCTTAATGCTGATATACATACAAATCTACATAGCATGTTTTTTTGGTAATATTGAAAGAAGTGCTTAGTTAGTCTTGCACACCCCCTCCCCCATAAAGTAGTGTAAATGTCAGCACTAACTTAAATTCAATTACTGGCACCTGTCTTTGTGCATTGTAGCTATTTTTGGATAAAATAGCAGCAGAAACTAAGAATTGGGAAATGTGCAGTAAAACCACTAATAGAGGAAATTTTTATATTTTATGTAGTACACCAGAAGTTGAGAGCTCAGTTCAGGATAGCAGACCTTGTTGAAATTCCAACTCTGAAATTTATTAGCTGTTTAACTTTGAAGAAATTATATAATCACTCTGAGTTTACGTACTTCCCTGAGAATGGGATAGTAACTAGTATCTCCAAAGGACTGTTTGGAGGATTGACTGTGGTAATGTTCAAAACATAGCCCTGTGAAAGCAATGATAGCTGTTAGTCATGAGGTTCTGAATCCTAGGACTGTGCCATTTGTAAAGGGAATGCCATTCGGTGTGAAAAGCAAGAGACTGTCTTGGGAATTACATAGCAATTGTGCTAGAAGTCTGCCAAAAGCTTAACGTTGGTAGATATTTCCAAGGTCATCTCATTCTGTCTTTCTTTCCTTCCTTCCTTTCTCATTCATGCTTTCCTCCTAAATCATCACCTTTTCATTCTCTTAAACATGTGATACGACAAGAGTGGTCCCTGCCTCCAAGGAGCTGGAAATGAAGGGGATGGGGAAAATTACAGAAAGCACTTTCTCATGACCATCAGAGCCGCTAGAACAGAGCCCAGAGGTCTGGGAATTCAGAGGGGATAAGATCTATCCCAGAAAATCACCTCAAAGAGAGGTGGGATTTAGCAGACAAAAATGGGGAAAAGGTATATTAGGAGAGGTTACAATAAGTGGGTGCAATGGGTTTCTTGTTTTTGACTTCCCAGAATTTCTATTCTATTTTCTGATAGCAGCACCTCAATTTTCCTTTGAGGAAATACCTAGACCCAGTCTTGGTGGAACCAACAGGCCACCATGCCCTTTACAGGTCAACAGGTGAACATATTACCCAAGTGAGTGCATTCAGAGAACATTTCCTGGAATTCGAATTGTGGATAGAGTGAACCAAGAGGAGAACATGCCACTACTGCTCTAGACTTTCCTTTTGCAGAGACTGTCAGTGAGTTCTGCTCCCTTGGTACCCAGAGGTACTCCTTTCTGAGCTTGGGGGCTCATTTTTATCATTGACTCTGTGAGCCACCCCATTTTATTCTCATGATTCTCCCTCTAACTCTAACAGCTATCTTTCTAATAAATTCCCTTTTTTGGCTTAGGGTAGTCAATTCTGTTGTAGTCAGCCAAAGAACACTGAGTGGTAGCTTAAACAAAAGGTTAGAGCAGGAAAAAAAAGAGGGAAAGAATGAGATTTGGGCAATAATGAATAATCTGTCTGGTTAGCATGTAACATATACATTGGAGAGCTAGTAGTTGGAAGTAAAGTTGGTAAGGTTGCTTGGATCTGGAATGTGAAGGACCTTGACCACCAGGCTTAAGTGGTGCAACCAAAGCCACATTTTAGGAAGCTTAAGTGGTGGAGAGGAGCAGGTATGAAGACAGGGAAAGCTATTTTTGTCAATGTTTGCCCAGTCCTACATTATTCAGTTAACTGCCAGTTTTCAAGAACTGATCATATGACCAGCTCAGTGCTAGATTTTAGGACTATAAAGATAATTAAGACATGATTAAAGCCTCCAACCTAGAAAATAAATCAGACCTGTAAGTGTGGGAGATAAATTATTGGAATTAGGTAAGGGTTGTAGGTGTTTCCCATAAGAAAGAGCAGCTAACTCTTTTGTCAGTTTATGAAAGGCTTCAAAAGGGTGATGATTTCTGAAGTGAGTTTTGAATAACAGTTTGGCAGGCAGTCACAGTGGAGGTGGGCATAGGCACTGGGGTTAAAGGTTTTGGGTCCGGGAAATATATCAGGATTAGAGATAAAGATTTGAGATCATAAATGTATGATATGAGAGTTTAAAAATGAGAGTGGGTGAAATTGTCCAGGAATATAGAGCATAATCAGAAGAAAAGCAAGGATTGAACTCCCGGGAATGCCGATAAGTTGAAGGATAAATGGAGGAAAGAATGCTGGCAGAGGACACTGAGACAGAAGGGTGTGTGTAGGAGGATCAGAAAATCAGAGTGTGCTGGAAGCCAGGAGACAAAAAAGTGATAGGATGGGAGGAGCAGAATATTGGATGCCACAAGATTAAGTAGAAGTAGGACCAGAGAATGTCCATTTGTTTGGGCAGAGGGAAAGTCATCAGACTTAATGGTCATTTCAGTGGACTGGTGGGAGTGAGAGCGAGATTACCAGGAGGAAATGGAGAGATGAAGAAGGGAAATGTGACTGTGGATAGAGGAGAGAGAAATTAGTAGCAAACGGGAATACTGGACAAGGATGGCTTCTTCCTTTGTTTTGTTTTGTTGATGAGAAAGGCTGGTGCTTCTTAGTCCTGAAGGTCCAGCATGGACTTTCCCAACAACTGAATGCCTTAAAGAAAATAAGATCTTCCTTCAGCTATGTAAATTCATAATCTCACCCCTGGTCCAAAATGGGCTTGTTTTATTTCATATTCTGCTCCAGCATAAAAATAGTGTGCTTCTCCTGTAACTTGCAGAGATATCGGACAGATAACATGTTGCCAGGAGCAAATAAATTTGGGGTCATATACTAGATTTTTAATCTGGCCATATGTAGGCGTAACTTTTTCAAAGACGAAAGTCAAAGTGAATTTTAATTTCAAATATGCATTTTTCTTATTTGGAGTATGCACAAAACATCTTATGTGATAGCTCCCCCTCTCCCCCAGTTTGGGGGGAATCAAAGGGAAGGGGTTGGGGGTGGCAGAACCTAATTATGTTTCTAGCAAAATAATAACTTCTACTAAAGATCCCCCACTTAGTGTTGACTATCCTTCTGAAGAGTTAGTCAGCTGCTAAATGTTGTACCCATTTCAAGCTTCATGACATCTCTAATTTGTTGTATTAGTTGGTCATCGTTAGGTTCACAGAAACCTAATTTTAAAGATTGATTTATTTATTTCAGAAAGAGAGAGAGAAAGAACGCGTGCAGTGTGGAGGGGCAGAGGGAGAGGGAGAGAGAGTCTTAAGCAGACTCCATGCTGGGTGCAGAATGCAATTCGGGGCTCAATTTCAAGATCCTGAGATCATGATCTGAGCCAGAACCAAGAGTCAGATGCTTAACTAACTGCCATCCTGTTAACTGCACTCCGAAACCTAATGTTAAATAAATAAATCTGTTAGTTCAAGAAAACAAATCATGCTAAAGTCAAGCAAAACCTGTTTCAGAGTTATCTGGAACCAGAAATTAATTAACTAAATCTACCTACCTACCTATCTACCTACCTACCTACCTACTACCTGCCCCTCAGCTTTGTTTCTTTTTCAGTATAGACTTCATTCTTAACCACTGCAAAGTGGAGGTCATTGTAGCTAGAGCAATGGATGCCAAGAGCTTCTAGACTCATGTCGTCATAACTCTACTAAGAGAGAGGAAAAGACTTTGCTGTTGCTCTAGGACTCTGAATGGTCTACTTGAATTGTATGCCAACTCCACTTCTACCCACCAGACCAATGTGGCAAGAGGGATTGATCCACTGGGATCGGTCCAGCTAGGGTGAGGAGCCCGTGCTTTGCTGAGTCACTGTGACCAAAGGCGCAGCATCAGAGAAGGAGATAACATCTCCCATCGACCTGCTTGTTGAAGAGGAGAGCCTCAAAAGAGTGGGGATATTGCCTGAGAAAAGAAGGATGCTAGACACAAAACCATGAATGTTCAATAAGTTCGCTTAGCATAAAACTGAGGCTGAGTAAGTGGACTGATTGTTTTTGGAATGAGAGTGAGACGTTTTCTGAAAATACCTGCTAGGACATACCTGTCCCAGGAAGGGGAGCTACACTTGGTGATAACTGAATGGTTGTAGAGTTTGAATAAGCTACATTCAGAGACTTAAAACTTCATAATTTTAAAAGTACTTTTACTTGCATCAGCTTTGTGAGCTAAAAAGAATTAGCTATTTTAAATTTCCATTTTAGAGAGTGCCAACGGGGTCTCAGAAAAAAAAACAACACTTTCTTATCCAGGATCCCACAACCAACCAGCAAAGTAGGTAGTGACTTTGGGTTTAGAATTAGTAGTCCTGACTTCAAATATTTCTTTCATTATACCCAGTTCTTAATGAAAGTATAGTCTTTTAAAGGATCATAAGATCATACCCCATTTCAGGAATTATTTTGGTGTGTGACTTTTTCCCCCAAATTTTAATTTATATTCTAGTTAATATACAGTGTAATGTTCATTTCATGTGTAGAATTCAGTGATTCATCACTTACATACAGCAGTTGGTGCTCATTTCTACGAGGGCACTCCTTAACCCATCACCCATCTACCCCATGTGACTTTTAAATTGTATTCATAAGTCAGTTTTTCCCAGTTTATTAAAGTCATGACTCTTAAGACTCCTCGTGCAACAAGGAATGGTTTGCTATTGTTGATGCAGTTTCTTCTAAAGGACAAACTAATTTTTGTTTTCTCTTAGAAATGTTATGGCATCTTTTCATAATTATGTACTCCATAGGATTATATATTTCCATGTAGCCTAGACTCAGTGACTTAAAAATGGTTCCTGATCCACCAAAAAATGATCTGGTCATCTGCCTGGTATGGTAATTCTTTACTCTGACCAGAAAGGAAAAGGCATGTAAGAATAGAAGTTTTCATATATTAAATTTACTTGTATTCTAGCAATTCCTTGGTATTTGTTGTTTGTTTCAGATGAGAAGAAGCAGATGGTTGCAAATGTGGAGAAACAGCTCGAAGAAGCAAAAGAACTGGTAGGTACAGACATGGTCGTGTGTTTTAACATATAACCAGAGCCTTTTCTGCTGATGCCTTCCTCTAGCCTGTTTTATGCTAGGTAAAAAGGTGACACTTTTCTGATTAGCATTTTACAATTTGGACTTCATCAGTTTTTAAAGTGAAGAGAATTTAATAGTTTCTTGGGATTTTATGCTTCTTAATAAAAGGGATTCATGAAAGGTCCACCTTTAATTTTGATTCCTTCATAATACTTTTCATAATAGCTAGAAATAGCTCATGCTTGTTAAAGGCATACTGAGTCCCAGACACTGGGTTAAGCATATAACTTGCTTTATAATATTTAATTTTCACACAAGCCCTGTGAGATAAATGCTATTCATCAAGAAGTGTTAAGAATCTGAGATGTTTCCCTACTTGCTTTATAGAAGGTGAGCTTGCCACAGTTTCATGGATGTGGGCAGAAGACAGGAGATTCCTAGGTCAGAGAGAGTTTTTTTTTTTTTAAGAATTTATTTATTTATTTGACAGACAGAGATCACAAGTAGGCAGAGAGGCAGGCGGGGGTCGGGGGGTGGGGTGGAGCAGGCTCCCTGCTGAGCAGAGAACCCGATGCGGGGCTCGATCCCAGGACCCTGGGATCATGACCTGAGCTGAAGGCAGAGGCTTTAACCCACTGAGCCACCCAGGCGCCCCCAGAGAGAGTTTTATTACAGCAGAATGTGCTGGCAGAGTTTCAGCATGCTCCCTTCCCCAGCTCCCACGGGGTTGCACTCCCACTGCAGGTTGGCTTGGAAAAGCCCCGGCACCCAGTGGAATACCTTATAGGAAGGGAACCTGGAGCTTGGGAAATGCCCTGCTTTGTAGCAGCCTGTGAGCGAGGCTGCTATTTGTCCCAGAGGGACGGAGTATTTCCTCCCCAAGCGCTGCTCCCTGTAAACATAACTCTGAGAAATGGCTAGAGAAAGGAGTGGGCAGGGCCTCACATTCTTGGCATGCCCAGCAAGACATGTGGGAGCGTAAGACACCCACGGAGGAGTGATTCTCTCTGCCATGCTTGTCCCCATTTTGTAGGTGGGGAAACTGAGGCCCAAGAAGATGAAGTAACTTTGAGACGCCACACCCGGCAAGTGGCGGAGTGCGGGCTTGTATTTAAATATGCTGAGCCTGGAGCTCTGGCTCATCCACTATTTTTTGATAAAAATAAACTTGCAAATCAAGGAACAAAAAGTGTTAAAAGGTATTGGGTCCCAGTTTTTGGTTTTAAAGCCAGGTATCACAAGGACGACTCTACCTGTTACTGCATTGTGGTCCCAAATGAGTGTGTCGCTTTCCTAAATGCTGAAGGGCACTACTTGGGGTTCCTTCAGAATGTACTTACTGACGTACTTACCAGTTCCCCAGGTGTGTTTCTGGTGATGGCCGCTACCAGTTCAAGTATGTTTGGGAAACTAGCTAGCTTAGATAGGATTGGAGGTTGGCATCTTTCTCAGTTGTTTTTCTACAGAATCTTCTCGGACCCTCAAGGAGCCTAAGAGGCATTATGAATCTCTAAGAAGGGGCTGTAGGAGGCAACTAAAGTGTGGAGCGTTTCCAAGCTTATCTGACTGACTGACTTTTGCTGACAGGGCCATACACAACGGGCTGCCCTTTTAGAGGTTCTGTAGAAGTAGGTGGCTGTTGTTTCCTGAGACACAGCAGACCTTTGTTCTGTGACTTGGAGGGCTGAGGTAGCAAGCTGCACCGCACTGCTCTGTCTCCTCTGGCTCTTCTCTAGCTGTTGGAATGGCGGATGCTCTCCGTGCCCCAGAAGACTGTGCTCTCACTGGGCTCCCCGGCTTCAAATGTTTCCCTCTCTTTTGACAGCTTTTACCTTTTTGCAAATACTTTTCTCCTTACTTTGTTTTCTTTTTATATTCAACTATTTCTCTCATGCTTTCTGGCCTTCACACAAAAAGACTGACCTCCCGCGTAGTGTAACTGCCGATCAGGACAGCCCTTTCTTCTGGCTGGAAGCTTCCCATCGCTGGTACAGCGCAGCTGCTCGGTTGTTTGCCGCCGAGTTGACCGCTGCTATGGTTGTTGAGTTTCCAGGAGCAGTTCTTCTGCCTCAAAATCTGTTTTGGTTTGTGGAGCCATCCAGGTACTCAGTGTTAGAAAGGTGGTTTCCTAATAACCAAGATTTTACTATATCAGGAATTATAAGACACAGTCATCCCCTTATGGAATTTGTAGTCATCCTCAGTCATGACCAACCCCAAGAGTTCTATCTAAGATAGGTGTTTCTATTTGTTTAAGATGATCGGATAGCTGATTTACTGAATTCTGATGACATCCTTGTTAAGGACACTGTTCATTGTGTTACATCCTCTCCTTTGGCTGAGGACCCTGGAAGAAAAACTTCTTTTTGATTTCACTTATTAGGATTACTTGTGTTTCTGCTGAGCAACTGGCTTGTATTAATCTCTCGGACCCTGTTTATCTTGTGATTACCGTGTCCCCCACATTGTGTTGGCCGGCTGAATGTTGGGACGACATGAAACAAGTTCATGTTAGCCTTGTTTCTGGTTTCATTGGAAATGCTTGTTGTGTGTTTCCTTTCTTTTTCTTACTTACCTACTGTTAATTTTGTTTTCAGTGTCTTTGTAAAATGCTTTAAACAGAAGTGTAGTTAATGCTTGGATTTTCAGTTACATGTCCTTAAGCAGTTATTTGGATGATCCTGCTCACCTTATTAGAACTAGGTACTTCATGATGATTTCAGAGAAGTATTTTTTTTTTTAATTTTCAAAAAGATTTTTATTTATTCATTAGAGAAAGAGCACGCACAGAGACAGTGGGAGAGGGAGAAGTATTTTAAAACTTGCCTTTGCTGAGTAACAGTTTAACTTATTGGTGCTTCACATTTATATTGAGACATGGCAATAATTTAAATGGTCACTGCATAAGTCAAGGCTAATGAAAACTAACTCTCTCTCTCTTTCTCTCTCAGTAAAAATTAAGGACCGTGAATTAAAACATGGTTTTCTGGTTTATCTGGTTTAGCTACTATCATTACTCAGTCTCTAATGCTGGACAAGTAGAAGTTTTATTAGTGATAAGCTTATAGTAGTCATGGAAACAACTCATTAAAGGGTAAAATATATAGCGGTATTTTTGGGTAAGAGTTTATCTGACATGGTCTGAGCCAATTTGCTGTTGGTGGTGGTTTTTATTTTTTAATGCCAGGTATAAATAAGCTATCTCTGATACCTTGTGTCTATACCTGCTGTATTTCTTCTGCGTCATCAGTAATCATCTCTACTATTAACACCAATCTAGCGATTACCAAGCAAGAGACACTGTTGTAAGCACATTATAGGAATTACACCATATAATCTCTACAGCTGTCCTACAAAAGACACACTATTTTTAGAAAGGAGAAAAGTATGGCCCAGAGGACTTAATAAACCCGTCTGAGGCTGCATATCTAATAAGTAATGGAGGCCGATGTGGACGCAGGTGTCTGATTCGAAAGCCTGTGTTCTTACTCGTCACACTATTGCGCATGTGTGGTATCCAAAGTGTTATTAATGCCAGATTCCTGAAAAGTATGTGGCTGTGATCTCAGTGAGCTTTGTGTAATTTAGTAGATGACTGTATCCACTCAGTGCCATATCGACATGGTTACAAAGAAGAAGGAGTTACGCTGGAGAGTCAGACCACATATTGGTTGGCACATGATTTTCCTAATCAGAAAAGAGTTTCCAGAAGAATTTTCACCAAATGACTAAGGCTGGGCTGACATTTTATAAATTTTGGGTGGAAGTAATGGTTTGTTTTATGTTCCCATAGTCCTGGTGCTTTGGGGTCAGGAGACCTGTCCAGGTGAGGTTGGATTGAATGATAGGACACACCAAAGGGATTAAAGTTGTTATTATTGAGGGCATTTGGATTAATGCATATGTTTAAAAAAAAAAATAGGGCACCTGGCCTCTGCCTTCGGCTCAGGTTATGATCTCAGGGTCCTGGGATTGAGCCCCGCATTGGGCTATCTGCTCAGCAGGGAGCCTGCTTACCCCCTCTCTCTGCCTGCCTCTCTGCCTACTTGTGATCTCTCTTTGTCAAATAAATAAAATCTAAAAAAACAAACAAAAAGCAAACATTCTTGACAGAGTGGGTGCTTTGGCACTCTGCACATCACTAGCAAGCACTCAGGAACTCTTCCCTTGTTGACGTAAACAAAAGTAAGCCCCAAAACAGTCCCAGTGTCACTTGATCTTGGTCAGCGAACTCTCTCGGCCTGGCTTCTCAGGTGTAAAATGAGAAATTGGGATTAAATCCTTTCAGCTCTAAATGTCTGGCCAAATAAAGCATAAGCATATGGTTGAAGTCACGTTTTCCTCTCGCCCTGCCAGCTTGAACAGATGGATCTGGAAGTCCGAGAGATACCACCCCAGAGTCGAGGAATGTACAGCAACAGGATGCGAAGCTACAAGCAAGAAATGGGCAAACTTGAAACAGATTTTGTGAGTCAGACTCCCCCTCTGTTATATTTACCGCTCTTTCATCTGCATTTTCACCTGTGTTTTCTGTCGTTTCCTCCGCATGCCTCAGTGAGCACGATGAGCATCGTCTCCAGGAGCTGGTGCAGGAGACAGCACAGCTTCCATTGTCTGTGGCTTGGGGAGTCTAAAAATACTCAAAGAGCTAGCTAATGGTGGAATATGAGGTGTGTTGGGTTCCTGACTCACAGATGGATCCGAAGCGTTTTGTCTTCTGGTTTTTGACGGTGTGTATTTATACTTAGCATTTAGGAGAATTCTGAAATCCAGTTTTGGGCTTTTCTTAATCTGCAGCCTTTCGGATGCAGTGTTCATAGATGGACTTCAGGGGTGCGTGAATGTCCTGAAATTATATAGGTATTTTTGGATGTCCATTTCTATGCGCAGTATTTTCTGGGGTAGGTGCCATAGAGTGTATTAGAGTCTTCAAGGAATATGTTACCCTCCTCCCACACAAGGACAGAAGGAATTCACTTAGTAATTGGTACCAGTGATTCTTTATACCAGTTGCCCCATGAGAGTATTAAGCGTTCTCCCCTATATGTCCGACTTTCAGCTGTACCCACTTCAGAGCAAACTTAAGAACGCAAATTTAAACATAGAATGTTGAAGTTGTTAGTAATTAGAAAGTAATAGGAGGATGGAAGCTAGGGCTGGGCAATTCTACTGCTGGGTGTATTTCCAAAAGAATTGAAAGCAGAGTTTTTATATATGTACACCCATGTTCATTGCAGCATTATTCACAACACCAAAAGGTAGAAGCAACCCACGTGTCCAGCAGCAGATCAGTGGCTAAACAAAACACGGTGTACGATGAGATATTACTTAGCCTTAGAAATGGTGGAAATTCTAACGTATCCTATGCTATGATACCACATGACATGCTTGAGATCATTATGCTAAGTGAAGTAAACCAATCATGAAAGGCAAATAGTATATGATTCTGTTTATATTGTGCACCTAGAATAGTCAAAGATAAGAGACAGAAAGTAGAATGGTGGTTGCCAGGGACTGGAGAGAGGGGGAAATGGGCTATTATCGTTTAATGGGTAGAGTTTTAGTTTTGCAAGACGAAAGGTTCTAGAGAGTGGCTGCTCAGCAGGTGAATATATTTAACACCATGAAACTGTGCACTTAAGACTGGTTCAGATGGCAAATCATAGGTTATGTGTATTTTACTACTTTAAAAAAAAAAGATATAGATGAAGAAAGAACTGAGCTTTACCAGTAAATGACAGAGAAGTCATGTCTTGGTATGTGAATTGACTTCATTGCTGACCCGGGGGTCCAAATTCATAAAGAAAGTCAAGAATTGGTAAGGGTCTTTCTGCCTCTGTTCTTGCCTGAAGTGTTTTACTTATGGAGGCTGTACCTTCCAGACTATAGCAGTACTGGACCCAGTAAAAATCCTCCTAGGATCTGGAGACAGGGTGATTTGCAGTTAGGCATGTTTATTTTATATTTTGGTGGATATTTCCTAAGAAGTTGAGATAGGCTATGTCAGTGACTCTGATGCAGTTGCCTTTTAAATTGTGTTTTTATTAATTAAAAAAAAATTGGGGGGCATCTGGGTGGCTCAGTGGGTTAAGCTTCTGCCTTTGGCTCAGGTCGTGATCTCAGGGTCCTGGGATGGAGTCCTGCATCGGGCTCCCTTCTCAGCAGGGATCCTGCTTCCCCCTCTCCCTCTGCTGCTCCCCCTGCTTGTGCTCTCTCTCCTTCTCTCAGTCTCTGTCTGTCAAATAAATAAATTCTTCAAAAAAAAAATTGGAATCCACAGTGCACCTGAATTCAGAAAAGAAGTGTAACTGCCTAGCTCCTGTGCTCTGTGCTAGATAAAACCTTCTCTAATTGCTTTGCAAAAGGTGGGTACTCTTAGAATATGAGATCTAATGAGAAAGTTTAAATTGATTTGAGAATTTGACAACTCAAATTTATACTTAGACAATTCTAATTAAAATTAATGTTTCAATATAAATGATGAAAGTAAAGTGAAATATTTATGAGGATTATTTTAGTTTGCTAACCTCATCTTTATGAAACTACAAAGATTTCTCTCTTGGCTTCTAAAATAACAAATTATATTAGTTTGTGAGGGCTGCCATAATAAAGTAGCACAGACTGAATGGTTTAAACAGCAGAAATTAATTTTCTTGCAGTTCTGGAGGCTGAGTCTGAGATCAAGGCGTCGGCAGGGTTGGTTTCTTCTAAGGCCTCTCTCCTTGGCTTGGAGATGGCCGTCTTCCCCCTGGGTCTTCACATGGTCTTCCCTCTGTCTGTGTCTGTGTTCTGATTTCTTCTTCTTATAAGGACACCCATCACACTGGATTAGAGCCCATCCTACTGACCTTGTCATAACTCAGTTAACTCTTCTCCAGATGCAGTCCCTTTCCGAGGTACTAAAGCTTAGGACTTCAACATATGAAGTGAGCTAGACACGATTCATCTCATAACACTGAATTTAGTTTTCATCTTTTCTTCTTAAAAGTTTTTTCAGGGATTAAATTGTTTCTATTGCTTATAAGTCAGGTAGCTCAATCTTCAGTGTTTTTGTCTCCTGAAGAATATAATCTGGATAGAGTTCTTTAGGTATTTGGATACTGTATGCTTGGGTAAGTATTTCTCAGGCATTTTTTATTGTTGTTGTTCTAAAGAAAAATGGAACCAGTAGCTGTGATCTGAACATCTATTCTCCAGGCTATCATTAAAAATTCATTTGTTTATGTGGATAATTGTTAGCACAACTTTCTTCTACTGCGTCAGGAAGCATCCTTTACCACTACCAGCCCCCACCTTCCATGGTATAGTGACTTAGAGTTTATAAAGTGCTTTAACGAACGCTACTTCCTTTCTTTGTACAAGGAGTAGACAGAGTAGATGTGGATGACTCTCCCCATTTTACACGTGATAGAACCAAGAAGTTCAGATCGATTCTGGATGCCATTCAACACGACATTGCCAAGCCTGGCTGTGTATAAGACACTGCCCTGCGTGCTTGGAAAAAGCTGGGATTAAGATAAAGTTCTTGTTCTCATGGAATTTAAATTCTAGTGGCTAAAACAAGAAACAAATAAATACATCTACATCATAATTTCAGATAGCGATGCGTGCTATAAATGAAAATAAATGTTCTCTGCGGTGTGAGTGAAAGTGGAAGAGGCACCTGTGTTTGCAGAGAGAGGATCTACAAGGGCATTGTAGACATAGTGAAGACCTTGGCTTTTGCTCTGGATTGACGAGAAGCTATTGGGGGCCTTTGAGAAGTGAGTGGTCCCCTGACTCTTCCTGGATTGCTTCCTCCCCTTTTCCGTACCACACCACCCGAGGTATTCGAACAGAGTATAGAAAATAGGTACATAATTCCCTTTTGGTTCATATTTTCTTTTTATATTTAAATCTTTAATGTTTAAAGCAATGAAGGCTATCTTCTTAAAGATATTTGTTAACTTTCTTACAGTGATATACCTAGAGCCACCGAACCCCAAGAAAAATAGCACAGGTGGTCCTTCATGTCTCATTTGCAACATTATTGCAAATGAAGGAGTTGTGCTATTCCCCTTGTGACATCGGGACTTTGGGGAATCATTTGTACCAATGAGGAGGGGCAGAGGACAGCCCAATACTTCTTTCTTTGACTCTCATCATCTACTTGTTTTCTTGTCTTGGCCCCTCCCCCTCCTCTGCCTGCTGCATAGACACTGGATTCTTCAGGCTCCTCCACTTACTCCCACTGTCTCACTCCGTGTAGCATCATCTAATCCTGTGGCTTCAATGACCGTATCCATACCAACCTGTATTGCTAACCCAGACCTCTGTAGTTCTAGATTCATAATTCTTACTACTTGCTTTACTCCAGAATCTCTTAAACACAAACACTTAAATTTGACGAATTCTAGTCATTTCTGCGTTATCTTTAATATCTTCCTCGCCATCATGTTGCACCTCAATTGATCACAGAATTAGCAGTCCTGCCCTCAGATCTCTCCCACTTTCATCTCCACTACTGGAAGCTCTCGTGTTTTTCCATCTCGATGTTTGAAGTAGCCTTTCCTCCTTCTATTCTTCTCCTGCTCTAAAGCACCCTCTGCACCAGTCTCGAATGATCTTTCTAGCACACTGATCTGAATATGTCACATTGTTCCACAAAACCCTGTGGACTGCTCATTGCCTGCTGAATAAAATCCGGGTCAGCTTGTAGGCTTTCTGTTCTGTTCCATTGCTTCTTCATATGTCTAGGAATTTTATTGTAATATGCTTGGTATCGTGGGTCATACATTGTTAGAAGCCTAGATTTTGTCGGTTTCCTTTAGAGTGATGCATCTCCACCTTTTCTTTATTATCATCCCCCTAAGGAACCTTTTTAGACTTTCTTTGTCTAATTGCCCCATCTTCCTCCCACCCCCATGAAATTTTAATGCTACAGATACACTGTATATCTGTACATACTATGACCCTTTGGAGGGCCCCGTGTCTTTAAAATATCTAAAATTCTTCATCTTCGCAAGAGCCGGTGTTTGCCTCCATGGCATGATACCATCTCTGCTGTCATTGCATGTTTTGGAGAATTTTTTTTTCTTTTTCTTTTTTTAAGTAAGCTCTGAGCCCAGCGTGGGGCTTGAACTCACAACCCTGAGATCAATGGTCACATGTTCTATTGACGAGCCAGCCAGGTGCCCCTTAGAGAATGTTGACCTTTATTTGGACAAGCAAATAACTTACTAACAGATCAGATCAATCCTCTCAAGGCTTATTGTTAAAGTTTTTAAGGATGTGTCTAGAGTAGACCTACTTTTGGGGTGTGGCTTTTCTTGGCTTCCACTTGGCACATTCAATGACTGCTCAGACTTAAGTTTGGTCAGAATTCTGTCTCCCTGCTTTGGGTGACCTCCAGAATCTCCATGCCATTCATAGCTTCCCCGTACCTGTTCTCTGCAAGACCCTGTGGGATCTTGCCCTCTGCATATGCAAATTCATTTTCGGCCATAGACTAAACGAGACCCCTTTATAGATTTCTGGAACCCCTTCTCTGTGTAGCTCCCTTCTCTAAGGAGGGAGCTAATTTCTCCTGCTAAATTCTCCCCATCTCAACCCCAAACTCTAGTGTCTGCCTCTTAAGCTCAGTGACACGCTGTACTCCTTTTGGGCTCTCTCTCCACATGCTGTTTTCTAGAAAGTACCTACTGTCTGAGAACCATAGCAATTGTAAGGCTCAGTTCAAGAGCTTCTCCTCCCCAGAGGATTGTACTTCTACCTGCCTGTCATCCAATTTTGGAAAATAATTGTTCCATATATCTCGTCCTTCTTTATAGTCGTTTAGAGTGGGAGAGTTAGTCTTGTACCAATTACTCTGTCGTGACTGGCATAAAAGTTGAGTGTACCTTTAACATTTATTACTATTTAGCAGATAATTGGAAATTAAAAAAATAATTATCTACTGTTTATAGTGACTCATATCATAGATTTTAATTTGTAACTGAGTAAATAACTACTTAAAATATTTTAAAATTCAGGTTATAGTTTGTATTCATAATTGTGGGAAGTTAAGGGAAGGCCATGGTCGTCATTCTGTTCCCTTTTTATACTGTTGCTATTCCTGATGATTATATTCACTTGCCTGACTCCATGATCCTGGGGCTTTGGCCTCCGATAGCCTCCTGTTGTTCATTTTTGGCTTCTTCTGGTCCTAGTGTAAGTTAGGAACATTAGGTCCAGACAAGTTAGAATCCAGTCATCTTTTTTTAGATGAGGAATTGAAGGACCAGGAAGACCAAATGACTTACCTTAAAGTCACAGTGTTGTTTAGAGTCAGGGCCAGAATCATATCATCTAAACACATTTTCTTATGTTTTCTCCATGATCCTTGCCAATCCCCCATCTCCAGCTTCACATTTCCATAAAAATTGATTTAATGTCCTCTTTATGTATTTGAAAACATTTTAAAATTAGAATTCATATATTTAAATTGTTCTGGTAATTTCTTTCTTCAGTGTTGGTATAGGGTCAGAGAAGCATCATGTCAGGGATTCCAGGAAAATGAACCAACCAAAAGGGGGTGATACATAGTAGAGGATTTTTCAAGTTTAAGATTATTGTTTATTTCTTAAGAAAATAAAATCAACCAAACAAAAAACACCTAAACTTGTACAAACAAAAAATCCCAACACTGTATAAAATGTTTGACCAAGTCTCATAAGAAGAAAAAGAAGGACCAAGTACATGATGTCCCAGGGTAAGGTTCCAAAAGTCATGTAAGGGCATGGTATGTTGAATGCCTTTCACGTCTCTGATATTGTACTGTGGTTCTGGCGCCATCTTGTGGCTTATTTGTGTAGTTGCATATTCTTTTTTCTTGCAACAAAGCTGAACTTCCTTTAAGACGGACACACGCATACAGTATTGGGGGTGGAGGAATTGATTGTAATGAATGTTAGAAGTAGAGCTTTTTAGCCCCCGTCTCAAGTTCACTTCTATCCCAGGTCATTGGTGCCCGAATGCTGTCCTTTGCCTGTTTGGCCGACTATGTGATGTGATTGTTAGACCAGCTGCTAGCGCAAAGCTGTCTACATCAGAGAATGGCACTTCTATTGACAGTCTCAGCAGTGAGGCTGAATGGTCCTAGAAACCCAACTACCTGCAGACTATCGGAGTTGGTCCCTTAGGTCAGGGTTCAAAGGATGTTGTGGAACAGCTTGAAGCTTTTACTGCTACTACCTGCACTCTTCTCTTTTAACAGGTGAATGGACAACTTGAGTATCCGAGTTTATGAGTGAAGCCGGTAGCCGTATTCTGTTTTTTTTTTTTTAAGTCTAAGATAGACTAAAGAAATGCAAATAAGAGAGCTGAACTCTTAAATTTTGATTTTTGTTGAAAGGTCAAGAACTTGATGCTTCTGTTTACATTTTGTCTTTTCTGTTCTTTTGACTCCCTGGGATATTTCACTTCTCTTCTGTGGAAGCTGTAGAAAACCATGAAATCATGTTTTAAAGATTTAGATAGTGTCAGTGGTAATATGTTTTAATTATAGCACTAGCTTATCCTTCTTGCAGGAACATAAGTGCATTCTAGAAGGAAATAAGACAGCCAAAGTGGACAGAACCATTCTAGAAAAGAAATTTTCTCCCACCATATGCACTTAATAAATATTCTTACCATTTAAAAACATTACATTTGTTTTTTGATTCTCTGTAAAAATATTATTTGCTTATTATAGAATATTCTGAAAATAAAGAAGAGTAGAAAGAAGGAAAAAAACCTTATCCCTATAACCCCAAAAGATCCATATTTTACATTTTGATTTGTTTTCTTCCAGTCTTCTCTTCCCCTCTCCCTTGCATAATTTATTGTTTTATTTTACATAATAATGATGTTTCTCAACTCATGTTTTTTCCACCTTTTTATAATATAAGATTCTAACATTGGTATTTTCAGTTCTATAAATTCAGAATCATTTTAGTGGGTGTATAATATTTCAGCTAGTGATAGTAGTTCATCTTTTGTTGAATTGTGATATATTTTCCATTTACTCCCTCTGCAGTTTATTGTGCTTTGATGAACATATTAGAACAGGATTGTTTCATCGGGTCATTTCTCAGAGGGCAGATTACCAAGTCAAAGGGTTTCAACAATATTCTGGCTTTTATTAAAATAGCCCTTGGAATTACATTTTTGTTGTGACTCTTTGGATCATTTTCGTTGTACTTTCTCTGTGTTTGAATGTGATGAGAAATAAAATCATAGGCCACCCAAGGCTAAAGACTTTAAATACATTACTCAATTAATCTACAGTTAAATGAGAAAGATACTGTTATCTGTCATTATGTAGATTTTACAACTCCAAATGTAGATATAACTGAGATTTTTTTTTCTAAGCTACTCTGCCATGGAAGATATATTAATATTGGCAAGGCAGGCAGATATTCATGGCTCTCCATATCTGGTCTAAAACCGAACTCGTTTTACATTTTCAATATTTCTTAATCACAAACTGAAGATTATATTAGTTTCCTTGATATGACTTGGCCCTTAAGGGAGACGGTAACACTACATTGATGGGTGATTTTCCTTGTTTGTAGTTATTTCCTTAAGACAGTTGTTCCTAAGGCCCTGCTCTATGAAACTGTTAAAAATAAAAAAATCGTCAGGAAAGCAGCCTTCTTTGTTTGTAGGATTCTCATTCTAGGCATTGACCCTGGTAAATCTTCTACTCACGGAGCCTCCAATAATTCCAGAGGCTGACACAGGAAATGGACCCACCCAACAGGGAAGAATCCAAAAATTAGTTTTGGCTGTAGTGATGCCAGAAGGGGCCTCATCTGTGTGTGTGTGTGTGTGTCACTCTGGTCTCCTACTCCAAGGTGCTGTAAAAGGTTCATGTTCTTGACCCTTCAGCCACCATGTATACTGAATAGAACAGTAGTATATATTAAATATTTTATCATTGGTCTTACGTACTGAATTTTAAGTTGGCCTTAGTAGATTTTCTTCACTTTGGAAGCTCTGACACTGTCTTCCTTTTGTGTGTGTGTGTGTATGTGACTGTTTTGGGCTTAAGACCATTGCCTTTAGCTCCTGTAGAAATATATCATCTGCAAAAGTAAAAAAAAAAAAAAAGTAACTTCCACGTCCCCTGTAGTCATTCACCTTGTTGAAGTATATACTGATACAGACCCATCTGTGTGCACGCACTCACACATTCTGGGCATATAAGTTATTAATTGGTGTCAGATCTCTCATTGGACCTTGTAGTTTTATTGGAATATTTATTCCTACCTAAACTTACAAAATTTTTTTTGATCATTGGATTTAAAGTTATAGTGCCATTTTATGGCAGAAGGAGCAAATTTTTGTCACGACATTATGGCATTTCTAGCACTTTGAGTTTTCTAAGCAGTTGAAGTGTATATTTTACAGTGCTAACTTGCTTCAAAACGAAAGAATGGAAAGCTTGCTGGTTTTAATGTAGTTGTCTCTGCTTATAATCATTCTTAAATGACTTATATTATTATCGACTTTTCTGTTTGCTTGGTTTGCCTAGCTTCTCTGATCTCACCTAAGAAAAAGAGAAGAAAGGTAAAAACAGGTAAGATTTGAAAGGTTAATCATAAATGCCTGTGGCAAATTTGGCTTCATTGTTAGTCACTAGATGGCACTGTTTATTTGCAGAGTGGCTTTTTTTTTTTTTTTTTTAAGGCATTGGTAGTAACTGAAATTACTGCCTCATGAATAAAATATTTCTGATGGGATTTGCATTTCTATATTGGCTGAAGACACTGTTGAATGTTTTATTAACCAGCCCAGTGCAACTGTCAGCCTATTAAAGAGATCCAATGGTCCCTGTTTAGATAAATAAACTAAATAAATCCAATTCGTCAAATTGTGTTCCTGGCTGTTTATTTTCCATTCTTTTGATGTACAGTTTATTTTAAGTTAAAGCCACATTGGTTTAAAAATTAATGGGAAAATGTTATTTGGTGTTTGAAACATGAAGAAGCTAATTGCCATCGTCAAAAAGCCAGCTCTGTTTTAATGTTAAATTGTTTGCTCATAAATAGTAAACTTTTTACTGGTTGCTTATAAACTGTCCCATGGTCAAAAAAAGTCTGATATTCTGTAAATATATGGTCACGGGCTGTGTTATCAAGAGTTGTGGAACCCCTGTTTAATTCTCTGGGAAAAGGACTAAGTAGTTTAAGAGACAAGCCTTTTTACTTGGTTTTGCCTTTGAGTCATTCTCATTTTTCATGTATGGTATACTTTCCTTGGAAAGAAAAGTAGCTAACTGATTTTTAAATCAAATGCTTTTTTATCAAAGTCCTTGCCAGTCAGTCTCCTGGTAGATGCTGAACAGTGAAATGGGACAGTGATGCTCTGGTAGGGATGATACTAGAGCAGCCTAAAGCCTCAAGGTCATGGCATCCTGTAGCCTCAAGGTCATGGCTCCACACAAGATCCTTGCCCACATGTTGGTCACCCTCCTAAAGCTTATATTCTAGGGATCTTGAAACTCAACGACCACATTATGTAACACCACTGACTGAACTAGAGGTTTCCTACTTAAGCCCTAGGGTTACAAAAATATTCTAATACAGTGTGTCAATTTTGTGCTTTGCTACATTGAAGTGAATTAGCAACTAGGAATGACACATGGTGGTTCTGACTTCTACTTGCTTCTTTTTTACTTTGCCCTTGTTATTGTCTTTTATCCAGTTCCACATTTGTGAGGTTCAGAACAAAGCTTAAAACAGATTAGGCCCTGCTGACTTAGAATATTCTATCGCTTTCAGGAGCAATGTGCTGCTGGTGAGAAAGACGAGCCCAAGTGATCTCTCAGGTGAAGGGTTTTAAACTGTGGGGATAGGGGCGCCTGGGTGGCTCAGTGGGTTAAAGCCTCTGCCTTCGGCTCAGGTCATGATCCCAGGGTCCTGAGATCAAGCCCTGAATCGGGCTCTCTGCTCGGCGGGAGCCTGCTTCCTCCTCTCTCTCTGCCTGCCTCTCTGCCTACTTGTGATCTCTCTCTCTCTCTCTCTGTTAAATAAATAAATAAAAATCTAAAAAAAAAAAAAAAGAAAAGAAAAGAAACTGTGGGATAGTAGTTGATGAGCTTTGCCAGGTGCCAGGTTGACTATTTTCAGCTTTCCTGTACAAGAAATTAAAATGGGGCTAGAGGAGATTTCAACCAGAGACTTTTTTCTCTGGATTCCAAGTCCTTGAAAGCGTACCAGGAAACAGGCCACGTGTAGAGATGGTCTCATTTTTTGCTTAGGTTGTTTTGTTTAACTTTGTGTGTTTTAGTTCCCCAAAATGGAAGGATCATATTTAAGAATAAAGGCAAAAAGCAAATGTGGAGTCAAATTGCTCTTTTGAAGAAGTTCATAAGATCATAGATTAAAAGCTTTTCTAGAAATCCCTCTGAAATGCTTAAGTGTGGTCAGATTCAGGAACATCAAGAAATGGGACTCTATCCTTACTGCATTTTATTAGTTCTTGAGGCTCCTCATGTCTTTGCAAATTCGTAAAAACTGCTATAGGTTAGTCTCCATCACAGAAGATTCTAAGGAACTGTCCAGATTTTCTCATTCTCCATTTGGTATTGTTGAGTATGGCTTAAAACAAGTTATCTCTGGGATGTAGAAACCTACTATGAAAATGGAGATTTAGGGGGCACCTGGGTGGTGCAGTTGGCTGAGCATCTGACTCTTGGTTTTGGCTCAGGTCAAGATCTCTGGGATTGAGGCCCACAACAGACTTCAAGCTCAGTGTGGAGTCTCATTGAGACTCCCTCTTCTTTTCCCTCTGCCATTGCCCCGCCTCCTGCCCAACTAAAATAAATAAATAAATAATAAATATTTGAAAAAAAAAGAAAACAGAAAATGGAGATTTTTATTATTGGTTATGAAGAATTTGATCAATAATTGCGTTCTTAAAATGGAGTATCAGATTTTATTGTTTGGAAAGTTACATTGCATGGCATGTAAAATGTCTGATTATAGAAATGAAACGAGTTCCTGAAAAATATATTCTTTCCTTTAAAACAAGAGACCCCTTCGCTAATCTCTTCTGAATTTGTTACCTGATACTTTAACTTTTGTAATGGAACATTGCATCTCTGCATGTTGAATGACTGACATTTTTTGTTTCATTGTTTTCTTATTTTGATCTTATATAAACCTAGTCTACAAATAAATTTCAAGGGAAGTAAGAATAGGGTTGTCTTATTTATGGACATATGTGCTTTTTAAAGGGAAGCTTAGAAAGGAGAAAACTATTTCCATGGTTAGAATCTTACAGATTAGATTCTATTTAGTTTCAGTGAAGCTTAAATTTTTCTCTTTCTCCATTTTTTTTAAAGAACATGATTCCATGCTATTTATTTCAAATGCTGGCTGATCCAGGGCCCCTATTTGATGGCTTTATTTACACTTCAAAACAATCGTGTATATATTGTTAGGCATTTGTTAGAAATGGTCCACTAATAGTGTGTGCAAGGTAAATTTGGTCATGGACTACTTCGTCAGAAGAGGAAGTGTGAAATTGTGAGAACAGCCCGGGAACTGGAGGCTTGAGACCTCAGATATGGCATATTCATCCGTGCTGCAGTTTCTGGTTCTGCAAATTTAGATCATCATATCAGTTTTGCCTACCTAATGGGTAAATAGACTGTCAAATAAAATAAGAACTGTGCAAAGACTTTGAGAATGGCACGGATTTTTAGTCAGTGACTTCGCTATGCACAAGTGGTGATCCTAGAATTAAAGAGTTTAGAGGTGAAGGTGTGGTAAAGCCAGAAGATTCCTTCAATAACCTAAAAATTAAAAATGTAAACCCTCTTTCAGTGGTTCAGTAGACTCACTGGCATCTACACAAAGGATAGAGACTTGAAGTCTTCCATCTTATTCTCAGACAAGACCTTCTAAGTTGCATTGCTTTTATATTCTAGTGCATTTCGTTTAGTAAAAAACTTCTTAGAAGTTAATCTATAAAAGCAGTTTCTCTTTGACCTTGTGGTAGGAGATTCAGAATTAAAGGTAGACGAATCATGGTACTGTATGTTATTTTATATCATTTTATTATGTGTATCATATGAGTTATGGTTGTGCTGAGTTTTTCATCTAGAGTTAAAATACATGTTAAATTCTGTACTTTGGATTTCCTTCCCATTCTGTCCCTAATTTCTGACAATGGACATTTCCCAGAAACTATCAGGAGTCACTGTCTTTACACTGTTATGTCACTGGTCTAATATACATACCAGCATTGAGAAGGATAAGGGGGAAGATTCTATAGTACCTATTAAATATTGTCATTAATAGCAATGCATAATTGACTTTAGCATACCTAAAGACAACCAGATAACTTTATAATTTAGAAGTTCCATTGTCGTATACTGAGAATTTGGTTTAGAATATACCCAAATATAGTACAAGATAGTACACCAATAGAAAGAATATGGTGGAAGCTAAAATGATTTAAATCAAATTCTCACTAGCAAAACAAATAATATTAGAATTAATTTCAAACTAAAGGACAAATGAGGGGGTGCCTGGGTGGCTCAGTTAGAAGAACATGAGACCCTTGATCTTGGGGATGTGAGTTTGAGCTCCACATTGGGCATAGAGATGACTTACATAAAAAAATGTTGAAAAAAAATAAAGAACAAATGAGGAAGCTGAGGGAGAGAACTTTCATGCTCATGTTCTCTCTATCCACTTCATTAAAGTTGGTTTGAATTTTGGTGGCTTTGAACAATTTGTTGTTTTGGTATAGATTACTGTAAACAATTTACATGTACTTAGTATCGATTATATGTCCAGCATTGAGTAAGTGGTCCAAAGATGAGTAAAACATATTTTTCAAGAAGTTCATAGTCTTTATAATAATGTGGCAAGTGGGGGCACCTGGGTGGTTCAGTGGGTTAAAGCCTTTGCCTTCAGCTTAGGTCATGATCTCAGGGTCCTGGAATCGAGCCCCACATCGGGCTCTCTGCTCAGCGGGGAGCCTGCTTCCTTTTCTCTCTCTGCCTACTTGTGATCTCTCTCTGTCAAAATAAATAAATAAAATTTTTAAAAAATCATCATTTAAAAAAAATAATGTGGCAAGTGACATTGGAGAGGCTTTGGTGGGATAATGTGTGAAAGGGCATGCTTTCAGGGAGGGGCATCCAACCTGGATGTCTGAATGGAAGTGAAGGTGCCACCAGCAGGTCACACCCAATCTGAGACTTGAAGGATGAGAATGAACATGAGAGAAGCAGGGTTGATTCAGGTTGGAAGTACCAGGTAAACAAAGGGAAGGGTAGTATGACGGAAGGGAGGAACGGGAGGCCTAGAGTGTCTGGTACCGTATCAGATGTAAAATATAGGACTAGTGCCTTAGTTCCAAACTTTGCTGCACATTGAATCGCTGGGGGACTGTAGAAAATCCTGCGGCCCAGCACCTATTCCCGGACTTTATGATTTAACTGGTACAGGGTGACGTGGGCACCAGAATTTGACAAGCTTGAGAGCCCAACAAAGACTTGCAGTTAAGCTGAGCTCAGTCTTTATCTCAGTTGTGGTTCAGAGCCATTGAAAGACTACACGTGCTGGGTAATGTGGTTACTTTATATTAAGTGAAGCATCTGGAAAGGTGAAGCTCTTCCTTTCTGAGAGTTGCAGTGCCATTTTGAACTTATTTTCATTTTTTCCTTCCAAATCTTTAATGCTATGACTTTACATATGTTTTCTAAGTTGGCAAATCCGGTATCTGACAGTAACAGTGGCCCACATTTCTTTTGTATCAATTAAGAAATTGCTTAAAGATTAATTTCCTGTGGGTTTAAAGTTATGTGCTATGATAAACTTTATTTGGGGAAAACAGAGAAGCCAAGGCATGCAGCTATAACCAGAGCGCACCATAGCATAATTATTCTTCCTAAGTGGCAAAATGAGCTTTTTAAATTTTCACTTGGGCTTAGAGCAAAACAAAACCCTCAGCCTTTAATATCATACTATTAAATGGACTGTGCCTTTGACCTCTTAAGCCAGTAGCAATAGAACATCTTCATGTGAATTTTTTTTGTCTGTAAATATTCACTTTTAACTGCTTTGGAAATAGGCATGTTAAAACCCCTTTTAAGAATGGAGTAGTTATAAAGGATGTGTGTGTGTGTGTGTTGTTTTTAGATTTAGTAGGAAAACCTATGTATATATATATGTGTGTGTGTATGTGTGGCTATTTTTTTTTCCTTTCCTTGTGAAGTCATAGAAAACTGATTGTAACTTAATTTTGTACAAGAATTGTCAAGAAATTGCTAGTAATCTCTAATCAGAAAAAAGAAGTATGGATGTGATGGATAAATAGGATTCTGTTATGGCCAACATCTTCATTGATCTTAATAGAATTGCTCTTTGCCTCCCCCGTGTCTGTATTTTCTCTTGGCAGTAAGCCGAGTGAATTTGGAACAGAAAGAAAGAGAAAATCTACTTGGTTCCAAATGATGATAGCTGTGCATTGGTGTGGGGAAAATAACTTACAACTTGATAGTAGAATTACTAGAGGATTTCTCTTGTTTAGAGAGAAAATTGAAGTTCCTTTGTGGCTGGGTTGAAAAATGTCTAATTTTATGTAACCGATAGCTTATGATACCAACTTAAATCTTATGATCATCATGTCAAATGGTATTTAGCATTTTCGATTATGAAATAACTTTTAAACTGTTTTTGAACTGCAATCAAAAAAGACTCCGATTAGGAAAAAATACTCTTTTGTGTCTTAAATTATCTTAAAACCTATTCTATTTCTTAAAGTAAAATAATTCTTATTTTCTCAGGTTTTTTTTCTTAAACATAGGGAATTGATTGATGAGTTTTGGTTTATCAATCATGTCAGATTATCAGTGTCACCAACAAGTCAGATTATCCTCATGAAAGTAATTTCAAAGTGTTTATGTTATAAGATTCACAAATTTATGTCTTTTTAGCTGATTATTACCCCCTCAGGTAGATTCTAAGGAAATGATCTTTCCCTGTGTCTTGAAAATACAGATTTGGGGCAAGATTTTTGTCAGGGCATTCTGTAGCGGAAGGGCTTTCTATCTTCGTAGTCTTCAGAGTTTGTCAAAGTAGCAAAATCCTGCCTTCTAATTCACATGGCTATAGATGGCACTGTGGCTCACTCCAGTATTAAAATATACCATCTTGTGGCATTTTCTGAGAGAAATCTCTAAGACCAAATTCATTCACAATAGCCGCTTTGTATTAAGAAATCACTTTCCGGGGGCACCTGGGTGGCTCAGTGGGTTAAAGCCTCTGCCTTTGGCTCAAGTCATGATCCCAGCGTCCTGGGATCGAGCCCCACATCAGGCTCTCTGCTCCACAGGGAGCCTGCTTCCTCTTCTCTCTCTGCCTGCCTCTCTGCTTACTTGTGATCTCTGTCTGTCAAATAGATAAATAAAAATCTTAAAAAAAAAAAAAAGAATTCACTTTCCGTGGGGTGCCTGGGTGGCTCAGTGGGTTAAGCCTCTGCCTTCGGCTCAGGTCATGATCTCAGGGTCCTGGGATCGAGCCCCACATTGGGCTCCCTGCTCAGCATGGAGCCTGCTTCCCTCTCTCTCTCTGCCTGCCTCTCTGCCTCCTTGTGACCTCTCTCTTCTCTTCAAATAAATAAATAAATAAAATCTTAAAAAAAAAAAATTCACTTTCCACTCCAAAGAGGAATGATTTAATCCCAGCAAAATTAGAAATACTGTTTTTAAAAATATTAATCAATAGATTATGAGCAGCTGTATTTCTTGAGCCTTTGATAACATTTTTCAAAATGGGGGCTCCTCTAATACTACCTCTGCAAAATCGTTTTTCTCCTTCTGTAGGTATAGCGCCTAGAGAGCACAAATTAAAATACACCCTCTTCCTGTCTCTCTCTTCCCTATCTCGCAGAAAGCGTTACTGAAACCTTGCCACTGCAACCAGGCATTTTGTCTTTTGAGTTCTGTCATGACTGGGGCTAAACAACTGTCACTGGCAGGTGACAAGAGGCACAGACAGCAGGGAAAAGAAAAAGAAGAGAAAATAGGAGTCGGGGAGAATAGAAGTGTAAGGGAGAGGATGGGAAAGTCCCAGGTATGAACCAGAAGGGTGAGAATGCCACCAGCAGCTGCCTGGGGTGCCCGTTTGTTAGGACTCGTGCAATGATCTGTGGCTTCTGCTATATCCTGATGCTCAGAATGTCTTTTTGGAATCTAGGTGGGAAAGAAAGATCTCAAGGTACAAGCCGATGTTGTCATTAAGTTCAGATTTGCCTAAAGAGTTTTCTAGTCCTCCGGTTAAACGAAAAAGAGAGATACGTTAAGATTGAGAAATTTACAACTTTTTAACTAATTGCAGATCTATCCCATGCAAATAGAAGAATCCATATAGCAAGGACTATTAATGCAATTGTAATTTTGTACTCTTTGTACCCCAGCTTGGGTATCTGATGTATTTCTATCTTGATTTTGATACTTTGGTAAAATTAGGATGCTTGTCTTTGGGGGCAGAAAAAGTATGATCTCTTTTCTAATGGAACACTAATAGTAATGGGTAGTCTTTCTCTTTGGTCTAGAACAGAAATCCTTAACCTCAGTACTATTAAAATTTGGGGCTGGATAATTTTTTATTGGGGATGAGGGGAAGCTGTCCAGTGCCTTTTAGGATGTTTAGCAACATCTCTGGCCTTTACCAACCAAATGCCAGTAGATCACTGACACCCCACTCTAGGCATGACAATCAAAAAAATGTCTCTAGGCAAAAAAAAATGTCTTGAGGCAAAATTACTGCTGTTTGAAAATTCCTCAGTCTGGAAGGATGACTGATGAGGACTGAAGAGGAAGAGGGAGAGAGAAGTAACAATGGAGGACTTGTAACAAACTAAACGTCATGTTGTGTATCATATATTCTTCCCAGCTAGTTTATAATTCAGATATAGGAGGTTACGAAAAGCCAAGACACTTTCCCAAGGTCTCATAATTTGGATCCAGGACTTGAAGTCAAATCTGTCTGACTCTAAAGCTACTGAATCATACTGCTTTGTGACATTTATCTTTAAAGAGTCATTACAGTCTGTGAGTTCCAACACATAAAGTTTAAAGAACATTTAGTTCACTAACCAATGTACATTTATTTCAGACAGGCTGTTAACCAAGAGAGGCGGTGTGATGCAGTGGAAAAGACCCTGAATTAAGGGTCTAGAGTTCTGACTTTGTGTGTTAGCTCTGATACTAACTAGCTGAGTGCCACTGGGCAAGTCATTGTTTCTCTGCTTCTTTAACTCAAATACACAGGAGGCAAGCTCCGTGCTCCTGACAGTCCGTGAACTTTGTTGGTGAACAACGTTGAAAATTGAAATGCTTGGCATTTCAAGACTGGCGAAAGTTTTCAAATTGCTTTAAAACTATTATTCTACATGCAGTTTGGGGTAATAGGTATGCATTGGAATTTTGGCTCAATGTAATCTGGTAGTCTCCTATTGACATATCCTCCATTTCTGAATCCCTAGCCCTTTATCCACTACTTTTGAGAAGTCTTTTGTAATCATCTTTCCCATCATGATCGATTTTTGCCTTGGTATGTATGTTTATAACCTGTACCAACTTACACACCAGTTCCATGTCAGTACTGAAATGATTTATTGATTTTCACTTACTTATGTTTTATCACTTCAACCAAATTGTAAGATCTTCAGGAGAGGAGCCTGGGTCTTCCACTTGTCGTGTTTTCTGAAGTATTCAAAAAGATATAGTATATAGTAGGTGTTCAGTAAGTGTCTAGTGAATTCAGTTGAAGAATTTATAATTTTAAACATGTATGGTAAGTGATAGGAACACAAAACTCAAGTATTCTAACCAAATAGTTACATCTAGTATGAATCGTTTTTTGAGTACAATTTGTTTGACTTTAGTGGAGCAAAATAATAATGCCATGTGTTATTGTATGTGTTTTCTGTGTTCTGACTCCTTTTAAATTTCTCATGCCTGAGAATTCAGATGCTTTAAGCATGAAGTTTCTGAAATGCTCCATTGGATACATCTTCCCAGGAATGGCCATATGTAGGAAAATATGACATATTCATTGGCAGAGAAGAGCTGATAAATACAACGTGATGTAGTATTTCAGCAAACATTTCAATAACTTTTTGACATTTTCCTGTAGTCTGTATTTACCTTATCAATAGTTAGAGTGACATATGATTGTCAACTTTTTATATTAAGACCAAACTAATAAATTAAACATGTTGTGTTCATATCTGATGAAAGCTGACGTTTTGGAAGGGTGTTAAAATATACTGACAGGTCCTGTTCATAAGCTCCTTTGGTATAAATATGCAGATGACATCTTTAGATATTGTTTGTACACATGCCGATAGACAGAAAGTGTTGACAACATAACAAATGCAAATGTCAACCTCACAATTTAACCTTTCGGTGTAGAAAAAGATGTTAGTTTTAAGTTACATGCATCTTTTTAACTTTTTTTTCAAAGTTTTTATTATTTTTTAGCCCATTCCCACTCCTGTTTCATGTTCTGCCGAAAGCAGCCACTGCCGTAAGATTTACTCTTGAGAGCTTTTCTCTGTAGTGCTCCTACTGAAACAATTGCAACTGCAAGATACATTCATTTTTCTAATTCTTTATGTTACTGTCCATGTTCATTTCCTATCTCTTGAATCATTTTGTAGCATCCTTCTATTCACCAATACAAAGTATCTTTGGGTTAATAAGAGAGCCTGAGGAAAGCATTATGAATCCCCTTCCTTGCCCCATACACACTTTATATTAAAGCATTTCTTATGCTTGGCCACACTTATGTCCGTGCTAAGATCTAACAGTTGAGAGTGTCGTGTAGCACTTCAAAATTTTTGGGCTTATCGAGGCCCTTATGGGACAGCAGTGGAGTGGGCTGGAAGGAGTGCTGAATGTTCTAGTTAGGAGGCCTGAGTTTAAAGCCTGTCTTGGCTGCCACCAGCCTTTGAGAGTTTTGTTTTGTTTAAAGAATTTATTTATTTATTTGACAGAGACACTGCAAGAGAGGGAACACAAGCAAGGGAAGTGGGAGAGAGAGAAGCAGGCTTCCTGCTGAGCAGGGAGCCCGATGTGGGGCTCCATGCAGGGCTCGATCCCAGGACTCTGGGATTGTGACCTGAGCCAAAGGCAGGCGCTTAACAACTGAGCCACCCAGCCTTTGAGAGTCATCCCTTCTTCATTTGTAAAATGAGAATAATAATAACTGTTCTACCTACCTAACTATGAAGTAATGCATCATAAAAATGGTTTGGAAAATGTATTTTTAGAAAACATGGAAAAGATATGTCAGAAAATCTTAATTATGATGTGCCCTTTTGCGGAGTATACTTTTCTTGTTTACTCTTTCTGTCTTTGAAAAAGTAGTCTTATGCTCAAAGGCTATCCAAAACTAGTTTTGGAAATCTGAGTCTTAGACACCTTTAAATCCAAGATAGTAAGATTTTGTAGTCATTTCATGCAATGATGTCACGGTGCAAAGAATATACAGATAGCCCATAATATTTCCTGTAATAAGATGTTCAGATTAAAGACTCAGGTACCATAGTTTCTGAACCTACACATAGGCCTTTTTCTTGACTCCATTTCCAATCTCCAGGCCACATCATTTCTGCATTTCCACATTCTTCTGTTTACAGCATATCCTTGATTTTACCACATTAAATCTCTTCTTACTTCAAGGCATTGTGTGTGGGTCTGTTAAAACGGTAAAATATCAATTAGAGATAAAATCACTTTTTTAAGGACTAAAATGACCTCAGAATAACGATGATTGTGTAAGCTTATATATTTTATAAATGCTATACATCTGGGTTGAGAGACACTGCGATGGAGTTGGATTTGTAAAAAGAGGTGTGGGGTTTCTCCCGTGTTGCTTCTTTGAAGAGCATGCAAGGCATATCATTGCCAATTGGATCAAATCCAAATTTCACATTCTAGCATTCATTTCACTCCTAATTCTCCCTAATTCCTAAGCTCCATCATTTCAGAAGCTTAAACTGCCTGCATTTGCTTCCCATAATCAAATTAATGTATGAGCTGTTTCTGTGTGCAGCTCATTCGCTTGTTCTCACCTAACTGCCTTTTTATGTGCTGTTTTGTCCACCATCCTCTCCTCCTGCTTCCCACCCTGTGGCCTTTAATATATGACTCAAGAATCAGTGCTCCAGCTAGTCTTTCTGACCTGACACGATCTCCTCTACTCCACGTATCTTCTATAATGGATTCCTCTAAAAGGAAGAAAATGCTTTGTCCATGTAGTTTAACGTGAAGATTAGCCTTCGTCTCAGAATTGAGCTTAAGTCTGTAGAAGTATTTTGCTAGTGAGTAATAGATCCAATCCTTAATTTTTTGCCTGTGTAGATTGCTTAGGAATAAAGGGTGCTAATCATACAAAGAGATGTTCAAGAACTATTTGGTGATTTGACTTATTGGGTCACGTGTCAAAATGTTATCATAAATCAACTGAAGCAATACTATGATATTGTCAGAATAGTTATTTCCAGTGGAACTCTAACATGTTCTGATTGTTTTGTCCATCATTCTGCCAGCATCTGTACCACTGGGTCCTAAACTCTGTGCTTCCTTACAGCTTGCTTTTTTCCCTCGTGCAATTAGTCTTGTCACTCTAACTACATTATATGCTATTTTAGAGTAATACCTGTGATCATGCTGTGCAAAAGTATCTCAATTCTAAATAAATATTTGTGAGTGAATAGATGAAGTACATGGATAAGAAATCAAGTTGGACTGTATGGTGGAATGTACACTACAGCATGGAGCATTTCTAACTGTGGGGAAAATGCCTGCATTCCTCACAGTTTAAATGTAGGACTTTGCTATCCCATATCAACCCAGAACCAGACCCAAACATGTTAGCTAATAGTGTAATTATGCCCATTGGTTTCTAAGAAAGATTACTTTTTTCCTTTAAAATAGTATATTTTAATACTTATATCCCAAGCAATCAAATGATATTCTGCATTTATGCAAAAAAAAAATAATCACAGACTTTGGCCTTATACCCTAAGGAACAGTATTTGCTTTAAAATACTCTGTGGGGTTTATTTTTCCCATCTTTCTAAAGTTGTGAGAAAATTTCCAAGTTCTTCCTTTGTTTCTGAAAATACATCACTTTCTCACTGATGAGTGTAGAAAGACCTTTCTTCTCACAAATTGGTACCCATAATTTTAAATTCACAGTGAGCATTATCCAACCCCAAATCCTTGTCCATTTGGGCAGCTGACATCATAGTCGGAAGTCAGGATTATGGCTCCTCCTTTTCCATTCCAGTATTAAAGACAGTACAGATTAGCAGTAGTTATGGGCCAGGAGTGCTCAACCAAAGTCTTTGTGGCATTTAAAAACAAAACAAAACAAACAAAAAAAAGCAACCACAAGTCAAGGACTCCCCCTGGGAGATTGTGGTCCCACAGACCCGAGTTGGTCCCAAGTGATTCCCATGTAAATCTTTGAAATAAAGCCATTAGGTTTTCCCGTCTTTTCACCACCAGGCACACCAAATTAAGAACACTTATTAAGGAAGTGTTGATTTCCTTATTTTTTTATTAACAAAGTTAGGGAGATAGAATTTTAAATATGTGAGAGAACAAACCTTGGTTTGTTAAATCAGTATGAGAGAACTGAGTTCATATATTCCAGCCTAAAGCAACAAAACAAAACAAAAAACTTGATGCTTTAGTTAAGCTGTGTGGTCTTGTACTGATGAAGTATATGATCACTGTTAATCTTTCTGAAATATTAAAAAACAACCCATGAGGGCCTCAGTACTTTTCCAGATATCTGGTAAGCAGTATGCAGAGAAAATGGCTGAGGGCTAATGGAGAACGTGTCGATGTCTGGAAAGAACTATGCATTTTAAGAATGGAGCTAGGTAGAGCCTCTCAGAACACAAATCAAGAAAGCTGGGAATACACTTTCTATCTGCATTCTCTGTAAACTGAAAGAGAAGAAGAAGGGGCTAATGTTTATTAAGTGCGCATTATGTACCAAAGGCTGTGTTAAGTTTGCATTTTATCTTTCCAGAAACCCTGCAGAGGTAGGTGTTTCGAGATGAGGAGCCATATCCTCAGCCAGGGATGCCCTGTGGCTTGCCCACGGTGACTGATTGGCTGAGCAAGGAGAAACCAGGATTCTTTGATTCTGTATCCAGTGTTCTTTCCAATATAACACCATCTTCAAAATGCTGTTCTTATATCTATCTGGTTTTTTAGCTTAAAGTCCAGTAAGACCCTGGCTTCCTCTCTCGGGTCTTCATTTCTTGTTAGTTTAATATTTGTGGAATTTTATGTTATAGGGAACCTTATAACCAATACTCTAGGAATGTCTATGTGTTTTAGGTCCCAGGAGCTCAAGAGCTAAGTATACTGTGAAAGGAAAGAACTGCTAGGATCTCAAGGATTATTAGTCCCAGAACTTATGTGCTAGGCCACAGTATTATATCTTAGATACTAACAAAGATTTTTTTTTTTTTTTTGGATAAAAAAGAAAGATGATCGTAAGTTCTTCAATGTCATTCTTTAATTTTATTCTTGTGTATAAACTTTGGCCTCTAATCTCAGCATTTGGTTTCCTCATCTGTTCAGTGAAGTGGTTAGACCATCAGTAATTCCTAAACTAAGCCAGTGGGTGAGAGTCACCTGGGTGGCTGATTGCTCTGCCCACCCTAGTGCTTCTGAGTCAGAAGGCATTGGTGGGGTCCCACAAGGATCTGGGAATTTGAATTTCTAAAGAGTTCCAGGTGGTTGCTGAAGCTGGCCCCTGTGACCACACTTTGAGAGCCACTGGAGTAGATGATTCCTAGAGTCCCTTCGAGCTCCACAATTTGTATGACTCAGCTCTGCCAATTTATGGACTTACTGGAAAATACCTTGTATCTTCTATTTTGAAGGTGGACATCTTGAATCTCTGCTTTATTTAATTTTGTTAGGTGCCCTTTCTGGTCATGCTGCAAGTTCCTTTTCCTTAGAAATAATCTTTCTTTTCCCCTATTCTTTTTGTACTGCCAAACAGAATGTTTATTTAACTAACGTTAGCGCAATCATTTCCAGAGCTGCCTTTTGGGGAAATTTTAATGAAAATTTAAGGTATCATTAAGAATGCAAACAATAAATTCTTTCACTAGCTGTAGGCATCTTTACATTATGATGACTAAAAAAGGTTCTGGTTAATTAGAAGTAATTTGTTAGAAACCTGAATCCTCTTTTTTTCTCTCAGAATAAAACTCAGTTCCCAGCTGGATGCTTATAAGTACAGGAAATGTAATTGTCAGATGATTAATTGCAAAAGATAGATAATTAGAGTTCATATTATGTGTCAAATATGGGCAACCAAGAGATTGACTACACATTGAAAGAGAACAGCTGAAATCTGGGTTGTGGCTATAGATAGGTGACATAACTTTACCACCAGAGCTTGTAGAAAGAGTTTGGTAGAAAGGACACTTGCCTGAACCTTGCCTCTTTCATCTCATTTTGGGCAGATTACTGGATTTGCCATAGTAAAATTAGTAGAGAATAGTTTCTACTACCTGAAATCAGGCTTAGAACATTGAGCTTTTGCTGAACTACCCTTTCCAACAGCAAATAAAGGATTTGGGATTTATAGCTATTTCTCAGTACCATATATATATGTGTGTGTGTGTGTGTGTGTGTATACATGTATACATAATATATATATTTATTTAAATATATTTAAATTTAATATTAAATATATATATTTAAATATAATATTAAATATATATATTTAAATATATATGTGTGTCTATACATGTATACACATATATATACACATATATATGTATATTTAAACTCTTTCCATTCACCCAACATTGAATATTTCTATTCCTAGTTGAAATGACTTGTTTTTATTTCCTAATTTTCCATGGCTAAATCTCATATCCTTTAAAATGAGTGTTCCTTTCTCCTGGAAGGTAAGTGTTTTCATCATAAGTTATTGGATTCCAAGATGGAATAGTTTTATCCTTGAAAAAAATGCACTTCTGGTGTTTTATGGGTGTTTAAAATCACCCATCAAAAAAAATTAGATGAGAAAAAAATCTTACAGCCCATCAGTAATTAAATTAACCATCTCCAATCTGACTTACCTGTTGGTTTACTTAGAATCACAATGAAATTAATAAAAACTGGATCTTTTTCTTGTATTTGTAAATGGGACTTGCTCCATTTTCTAAACTTTATGTCTTTACTGAAGAATTTTTCAGCCCTCAGAAATACTGCTGTACAAATTCAGCTAATGACCCAAATCCAGCTTGTTTGTTGTGTAGGAGTTGTATTAAAATAACTCACTGTATGAGTATTGTCATTAGTGATATGCTCATTTTGATAATGGGGCTGCAGATTCTTAGTCTATAGTCCTTGGGGAGATGCTACAATTTTTTTTTTTAACTAAGTATTGTTCTGGCTCCTTTCCTTGATTGGCCCAGAAATAGCAATCAGCTGGGGAGCAGGATGACATGCCTCTTAGCGATCCCTTTGATCTTTGAGATGAGTATCAACATTGTATGCTTCCTAATGGAAGTGTAATTTAATGAAATCTATTGGGTAAACATACTTCAGATGTTCAAAGGAGGTGACAAAATTTTTGCTGGCAGCCAGGACCTGGCGGCTTTCCAGCTTGCCTCTAGCTGCTATGCATATAGCATTGAGAAAGGCACTTAAAATAGGAACACAAAGTATTATTTTCATTGTGTTTCAACCCCCCTGTCTGCCCTCCCCTACCAATTTCTTTCCCTTAAGTTTATTTTTGTGGTATTTCTGCAAGTGCCCTTTGACATGTAACCTTTCCTAGTATAAAGTGGAATGTGAGATTTGATCTTTTTATATTTTTCTTGGTTTATTTTATGACACCAAGAGTAGTTCATTGGATGTATGGCACCAAAGTCAGGAGATTTTGTAGGCATGAGACTTACATAGAACATCCTAGAGGGAAAAAAGGCGCTCTGTAAAAAGTACATATTTCAGTACCAGTGGATTAAATTAAACATTCTATTTTGGGAGGAGATGATAGAGCACTTTTGTTTTAACAGTCCTTGAGGAAGTGTGATGGAAATAGCCAGAGACAGTAGGAGTCAGGGGACCTGACTAATCTCTGCTATGTCACTTTCAAGCTGTATGTTGTAGGGCCAGTCACTTTCTCTGGGTCTCAGTTTCCTTAGCTGTAAAATGAAGGAACTGAATTGGGTGATTTCAAAGGTCATTTCCATCTCTGAGATTTTATGATGCTTTTTAAGAATGAGTATCAGCACTGTCCAATAAAAATATTATTGCAGCCACATGTGTAACTTCAAATTTCCTACTAATCACTTAAAAAAGAAAAGAGGAGAAATTAATTTTAGTAATATATTTTATTTAACCCAATAGATCCAGACAAAATATTATTTCAGTATGCAATACATGTTTAAAATTATTAATGAGATTTTTACCTTCGATTTTTTACTAAGTCTTCAAAATCCAGTGCATATTTTGCACAAACAGCGTATTTTAGCTCTGACTATCCATATTTCAGGTGCTCAGTAATCACACATGGCTCGTGGCCACCATATTGGACAGCAGCTATAGATGCTGCAGTGCAACTGTTTCAGACCGCATTCCCAGAAGACACTTGGTCACGAACATAAAGGTTCTTAAGCTTCCACCTCTTCCACTAGACCAGTGGTTCTCAAGTTTGGCTGCACACAGCTGGGGAGCTTTAGAAAATACTGCTACCTGGATCCCCTTGGTCTAGGTGCAGCCAGGGCACAGGGATTTTTAAAGCTCCTCAACTGATTCCAATATTCATTCAGGATTAAGAACTGCTACCCTGGACATAAGCTCTTAAATACAGCTGTTATCTTATTCCATAGGCTCCCCACCATCAAGAAAGTTTCTATAACCTCGGCCTTCCCTTTACCCCACTTTCTTGGTAATAAGGAGTATATAGGATAATTAGATCAGGTCCAAAATATTGGCACTCAATATGTAATAAACTAAGGAACTGATAGATTGTATTTCTTCCATTAAAAATAGGGATGCGATACATAAGAGTGTGGACACTGACCAATAGCAGTAACAACAACAAAAAATCATATAAATGAAGGAGGAGACTTTGACCTTTTAAAGAATCTTGAATAATCTCAGAAATTCCATGCAGTAGGCAATTTCCAATTCTTTGGTTCTACTTTTTTTTAATATGATTTTAGATTTCTTTCTTGGTTAAAAGTTTATGTCCTTACAGTCCAACTTCTTTTTTTAAAACAGATTTATTGAGGTATAGTTTGCATATTATACAAATTTTCATTGTAAGTGTACAATTCAATGCTCTTTAGGATATTTATATAGTTGTGCAACCATTACCACAATCCAGTTTCATAACACTTCCTAGAGGTTCCCTCATGCCCATTTATAGTCAAGCCTCATTCCAACTCCCAATTCCATGTAACCACTGATCTGTTTTCTCTCTATAGAGCTTTTTTTAAAATCATAATATTTTTGAAGTTCATCTGTATTCTAGCATTGTCAGTAGTTTGTTTTATTACTGAGTAATATTCTAGTGTACGAATATGTCACACATTTTATTTATCCATTTACCAGTGGATGGACATTGGATTGATTGCCATTTTTACTCTTCTGACTCCACTGCTGTGAAAATCCACATACAAGTCTTTGTGGACACATATTTTCATTTTTCTTGGAAAACTATGTAGAAGTGGAATTGCTGGATCTTATGGTAAATGTATATGTTTCAAGAAACTGCCACACTGTTTCTGAAGAGATTTTACCATTTTATATTCCCACTAGCAATGTATGAGGGTTTCAGAATCTCCACATTTTGGTCAGCAGTTGGCATTTTTGAGCGAAGCCATCTAGGGAATATGTAAAAACATCTCATTGTATTTTAATTTGCATTTCTGTAATAACTAACAATGTTAAGTATGTCTTTGCATATTAGACATTTATATATCTTTGGTGAAATGTATTTTCAAATCTCTTACCCATTTTTTTTATTAGGTTGTTTGTCTTCTTATGATTGAGGTTTTTGTGTATTCTAGATGCAAGTGCTTTATCAGTGTAAGGGCCTATTTAGCCCAGACGGCTCCATTTTGGTTGAATAGCCATTTTGTTGTTTATGCAGTAAAACTTAAACGGACCCTGCTGCCCCCCCCGCCCCCCGGGGGACTTACTTAAAAACAAGTCCCGGAAACCAGTCCCAGGTAACAAAGCCCAAATACAAGGGTGGGTCAGGCCAGGTAAAGGTATCCAATCATTGGGGGCGCATACTGTCTCCCTAGCTACCAAGGAGTAAGGGCCCCACCCTTTGGGTACCTTTTGGGTGCCAATCCTGAACAAGGTGATAGGCTAGTTCAGATGTCTACTATAGGGTAAATTGTAATTCAACTGGTCACTTATGTGTGACCTAGCCTGACTATGTAGTTTTCTCTGTGTCATTGGCCACCTGTGCGTGGCCAGGCCCAACCACATGGCCTTTGTCCTTAAAAGCCAGTCTGTAAGGCAGAGAGGGGTCGCCTCTCTTTGTAAGAGATGGCCCTGGCCGGTCAGTTTGATTCTTGATGCTTGGCCCGAAATAAAGCTTTGCTTGACTTTTGCTTTCTATCAGTCTCGCTACTTTGATTACGGACCCAACAATGAGATATATGGTTTGCAAATATTTTCTCCCAGTGTGTGGCTTGCCTTTTCATTTTCTTAATGATGCCTCTTGAAGTACAAAAGTTTTAAATTCTGATAAAGTTCCACTTACTAACTTTTTTAATGGGTTGTGCTTTTGGTATTGTATCTCACAAATCTTTGCCCAACCCAAGGATACAAAGATTTTCTTCTAGATGTTCTATATTTTTAACTGTTATATTTAGGTTTATGATTTTTTTTTTTTTTTTGGTATGGCAAGAGGTAAAGTATCTCAGTTATTTTTTGTTTGTATGCATATACAATTATTCTGGCATCATTTGTTGAAAAGACTCATCCTTACCTCATAGAATTCCCTCGGCACTTTTGTAGAAAATCAGATGACCATAATGTAAGGGTTTATATTTGGAGTCTTGATACCTGTCCTTACACCAGCACCACAGTGTTTTGATTACTGTAGCTTTATAGGAAGTTTTGAAATCATAAAGTGTAAATCCTCCAACTTTGTTCTTTAAAAAAAAACTGGGTTCTTGGCATTTCTATATAACTTCAAGAATCAGCTTGTGAATTTCTATGAAAAAGTCTGCTGAGATTTGATAGGGATTCATTAAATAGATTCAATATAGATCCGTATGGGGAAGTTGTTATCTAAGCAATATTGAATCTTCCAGTCTTTTTATTTGTATATTCTTTAATTTATCAGCAGTGTTTTAACAGTTTTCAGTTCAGGCCTTAACATTTATTTAGTGAAACTTATTTTTAAAAATTTTATTTTTTTAATGTTGTTATGAGTGGATTTTTTTCTTAATTTTATTTTTAGTTTGTTCATTGTTTGTATTAGAAATTCAATTGATTTTGTATATTGATCTTGTATCCTGCAACCTTGCTAAACTCACTTAATAATTAGTTTTCTTTGTAGATTTTTTCAGATTTTCTACATTAAAGATCATGTCATCTGTGCACAAAGACAGTTTTACTTCTTTCCAATATGTGTACCTGTAATTAATTAATTAGCTTTTTGCGCTGGTTGAAAACTCCAGTACAATGTTGACTAGAAGTAGTGAGAATGGATTTTCTTGTTCCAATTTTAGGGGGAAAACAATTTTCACCATTAGATTGATATTAGTTACGGCTAGCTGTTCTATAAATATCCTTCATCAGGTAGAGAAATTTTCCTCTAATTCCTTGTTTGCTTTCAGTCTCTAATATTAATGAGTATTGGATTTTGTCAAATGCTATTTCTTTGTCTACTGAGATAATTGTATGGTTTTTGTCCTTTGTTATAGTCATATGATGTATATTACCTTAATTGATTTTTAGATATTAAACCAGTCTTATATTCTCGGGATAAATTACACTTTGTCATAGTATAGTTTTAATGCATTGCCAGATTTGGTGTACTCATACTGTGTTAAGGATTTTTATATCTATCTTTATAAGGGATATTGGTCTACCTTTTGTTTTACCTTTACCTGGCTTTGGCATCATTGTGGTACTGGTCTCATAGAATGAGAACTGTTTTCACCTCTGTTTTGTATCTTTGTGTAGGTTGTTTATTTATTTAAACGCTTGATAGAATTCATCAGTAAAGACAATAGGATTACGTTTTTCTTTGTTGAAAGATCATTTTACTAATTTAATTTCTTTACTTGTTATAGGTCTATTCTATTTCTTTCTTTTTGAATCAGTTTTTATAATTTATGTCTTTCTAGCAACTTGTCCACTTCATCTAAATTTCCTAATTTGTTGGCATAAATTCTTCATAATATTCCCTTATAATTCTTTTAATTTTTGTAGGGTCTGTGACAATGTCTCCTCTTTCGTTCCTGATTTTGTTTTTTTTTTTTTAAGATTTTATTTATTTATTTGACAGACACAGATCACAAGTAGGCAGAGAGGCAGGCAGAGAGAGAAAGGGGGAAGCAGGCTCCCTGCCAAGCAGAGAGCCCGATGCGGGGCTCGATCCCAGGACCCTGAGATCATGACCAGAGGCTTTAACCCACTGAGCCACCCAGGTGCCCCGATTTTGGTAATTTAATGTTTTCTTTTTTCGTAGCCAGGATAAAAGTTTATCAATTTTTTAGATGTCTTTAAAAAAACAACCTTTGGCTTCTTTGATTTTCATTATTTTTTTATTTCTGCTTTGATTGCCGTTATTGCCCTTTTTTTCTACTTTATGTATCATTTGTTCTTCTTCCTAGCTTCCTGAAGTAACAGGTTTCTTTTTAAGCTTCATTCTTTCTTTTTAAGATAAATATTTAAAGCTCTAAATTTTCCTTTGCCAGTTTTTTAAAAAATTTAAACTTGTAGCCATTTTCTGCATTATTTTCCAGACTAATATTGCTAGGCAAAAATAAAATTTGGAAAATAGTCTTGGGAAGCTAAGAATCAGAGTTTTGTTTTGTTTCATTTTTTAGAGGTTTTTTTGTTAGTTTTTTTTTTTCCCTAATACTGAGTCAATTACTCTTAAGGTCTCAGTAATTTTTTAAGATCTATGAAATTCAGGGGGCCTGGGTGGCTCACTGGGTTAAGCCTCTGCCTTCAGCTCAGGTCATGATCTCAGGGTCCTGGGATCAAGCCCTGCACCAGGCTCTCTGCTCAGCGGGGAGCCTGCTTCCCCCTCTCTCTCTCTGTCTGCTGCCCTGCCTACTTGTGATCTGTGTCTGTCAAATAAATAAATAAAATCTTAAAAAAATAAAAGGTCTATGAAATTCACAAGCTGATCTTTCTAGATGCAGTGAAGAGGCCTCAGTTTTCTGCCACAGTGCTTTTGCTTTAAGAATATTAGCTCAGGGGCACTTGGATGGCTCAGTGGGTTAAGGCCTTTGCCTTTGGCTCAGGTCATGATCCCAGGGTCCTGGGATCGAGCCCCGTGTTGGGCTCTCTGCTCGGCGGGGAGACTGCTTCCTCCTCTCTCTGCCGGCTTCTTTGCCTACTTGTGATCTCTGTCTGTCAAATAAATAAATTAAAAAAAAAAACTTAAAAAAAAAAAGAATATTAGCTCATTGGGGTGCCTTGGTGACTCAGTTCGGCCTCTGACTCTTGGTTTTGGCTCACGTCATGATCTCAGGGTTGTAGGATTGAGCCCCATGTCAGGCTTTGCACCAGAGTGGGGTCTGGTTGAGTTTTCTCTCTTCCTCTCCCTGCCTTTTCCTCCCTCTTTCTCTCTCTTAAAAAAAAAAAAGAAATAGAAAAAAGAACATTAGCTCAATAATGGGCCATCTGCCAGTGGTCAATTTCATTGAAGAGAATAATTTATCAAAGCCTCTTTTTCTGTTCCTTAATAAAATTTTTTTTCTAAACTCTTTGTTTTGAAAGTTTTCAAGTATAGAGAAGAGTTGAAAGAAGAGTACAATAATCCCATTTTCTTCTTTTTAAATTTAGTAGCTTAATATTTTACTTCACTTGCTTCCTCTGTCTCTTTCACAGAGAGATTCCTCAATTTGTTTAATCTATGAATATTTCTCAAGAAGGAAGCAAAGATAAACTCCCAAGTTTCTAGCTTGAATAATTAGGTCTTTCAGTGGATGACACTACCTACTGAGTTGGGGAAGACTAATATAGGATAAGTCATTTCTTGTTTGTTTATTTATTGGGGGAATGGTTTTAGAATCAATAATTCATTCTCAGATGTTTTAAACTTGAAATACCTATGAGACATCCCAGTGGGGAAATTAAATAGTCACTTCGAAATACCAAGTTTGAGTTCAGAGGAGAAATTGAGTTAGATCTATTTTGACATCAGCATTAGATAGTATTTAAGCTTTAGAAATAAATGAAAATACTTAAGGGAGAAGAGAGTGATAGAAGAGGGTTCTTGACCAAGCTCACAGGAATTATAGCATTTAGAGCTCAAATAGAGAATGATTTGAATTGAATTTAAAAAAAAAAAAGCTCAGCTGGTGAGATAGAAGTAAAGCCAGATCATTTCTACAGAAGAGACTGTTTAAAGAATGAGCATATTTCAACCAAATTGAATACTGTTGAGAAGTTGAGTAAAATGAGACATAAAAGAGTGCCAACTAGATTGTCAGCATGACAGTCACTGTTGACCTTGAAAGAACTTGTAGCTTGAGTAGCAGGAACTAAGATTCCATAAATCCCTTTAAAGCCTGATTGGTCACTCTCAACCATGATCATTGAAATGTTTGTGTATGAAGATCATTAAAGTGAAATTGTTGCTCTCTTAAACAAATTCAGTGTTAAGTTCAATTCACTTAAACAGATATTTTTTAGCTACCAATTTTAAGTCTTTGGTCATGATAATGAGGTTGTGTTCTGTTAAAATGGACAGTACAATTTTTTGGTCCATATGATCTTGACTGTGCCTGTAACAAAGAATTGTTTCAGCTAAGAACCTAAGTTATTATGAATGTTTGGACAGACCACTTATATGGTCATAACCATATAAATTTTTTTAGAAATTATTTATACTTTTATTTCCAACCCATAGATCTGCCAATTGAACCAATGCATAAAATGAGTGGCTTCAAAAGTTAAAAAACAAAACCAAAAAAACCGAGCACAACACAAAACATGTTGGCTATTCTTTCTTCAACAATGGAGGAACGAGGGTAGTCATAGAAAGAAAACATTTGAGTAAATGTGATCGGATTCATTATAGAAAGTGATTTACCTTAGCAGCTTTGCCTGGTTTTATGTTCTTACTGACACTTATTAATTGTTGGAACTTGAACTATTTACTTATTTAATCTCTGTCTCAGTTTTCATGTCTGCAAAGTGGGAATAACAATAGTGTCTACCTCAGGATTGTTGTGAAGAGTGAATTCTCACACACATACACACACACACACACACATACACAGCTGTTAGATACCTAATAAGCTGAAAAAATATATTAGCTACTATTTTTTTTTTAAGCACAAATTAGGTGGGTTTTTAAATAACATTTCCTCAATTCCAGAGTAAAGCATAATCTAGATTAGGCCAAAATCCCCAAGAGAAACAATTTCTCTGGCACGAAGCTTTACTCAGTTGAAAACCCACAAGTCACGTGTTTGCCCAGTGTGGTAGTACTGTTTAATTATTGATTTCACAGTAGTTCACCAGTTGTCTTTTCTAGCTCTGGAAAATAAGTCTAGATGAATATATAAATAGGTTAAAGTTTATTGCTAATATAGAGTCTCACATAAACTAGTGCCAGTTATGATTTTTTAAAAGATTTTATTTATTTATTTATTTGTCAGAGAAAAAGAGAAAATACAAAACAGGAGGAGCAGCAGTCACAGGGAGAAGCAGGCTCTCCACTGAGCAAAGAGACAAATGCAGGACTTGATTCCAGGGTCCTGGGATCATGACCTGAGCCCAAGGCAGATGCTTAATGGACTGAGCCATCCATGTGTCCGTAGTGCCAGTTTTACATATAGGAAAACATGAAAGATATTTGATTATCCTCTCCTAAAATTTGTGGTTCTTTTTTTTTTTTTTTTAAGATTTTTATTTATTTATTTATTTATTTGTCAGATAGAGAGCGCACAGGAGCGAGCACAGGCAGACAGAGTGGCAGGCAGAGGCAGAGGGAGAAGCAGGCTCACTGCTGAGCAAGGATCCTGATGTGGGACTCGATCCCAGGACGCTGGGATCATGACCTGAGCCGAAGGCAGCTGCTTAACCAACTGAGCCACCCAGGCGTCCCAGATTTGTGGTTCTTAAACCAAGAAATCAGACCATGATTTTCAGCCATTGTTTATATTAAATATCATAAAATAATATAATTGATCATCAGTAAGTAATTTCTAGTATGGTTCAGAACATTTGGTGTTAATTGGTACATGCTTCCTCCACTGGATTATGTACTGTGTATAAATGCTCTCTGGGAGGAGTCAAGATGGCGGAGAAGTAGCAGGCTGAGACGACATCAGGCAACAGGAGATCAGCTAGATAGCCTATCAAACCATTCCAAACACCTACGAATCCAACAGGAGATCGAAGAGAAGAAGAATAACAATTCTAGAAACAGAAAATCGACCACTTTCTAAAAGGTAGGACCAGGGGAGAAGTGAATCCAACGCTTCGGGAAGATAGACCCCGGGGGGGAGGGGCCGGCTCCCCGCAAGCAGCGGAACAACGGAGCACAAAATCAGGACTTTTAAAAGTCTGCTCCACGGAGGGACATCGCTCCAGAGGCTAAACTGGGGTGAAGACCTCGTGGGGAGAGCGTGGACTCAGGTCCCGCAGGGTCACAGAAGGATCGGGGGTGTCTGAGTGTTGCAGAGCTCACAGGTATTAGAGCGAGGAAGCCGGCTGCAGAGACAGAGCCGAGGAGTGAGCTCTCAACTCGGGGTTTCCTAGAGCCATGGTCTGTGACACGGGCCGGTGCTCTTTGCAAGGGGTCCCCACAAGATCCAGGGAGACTCCGACCTGGGAGAGCTCAGGGACCTACGGGGTTCGGAGACTCCAGGTGGGACTCTGCCAGAGACAGAGACGCTTGGTCACAGGCTGGGTGACCTTGGATCGCAGCCAGAAGCCAGTGAGATGGGACTGATTACGCATTATTTTCCCCAAGCGCGGCTGGAGGCTGAAGAGACGGGAGTGATTAAGCGCTTTTCTCTGAAGGCGCACTGAAGACTGGGGTCCCTGGCTCTCGGCTCCTCCGAGCCGGAGATTGGGAGGCCGCCATTTTCATTCCTGTCCTCCGGAACTCTATGGAAAGCGTTCAAGGAACAAAACCTCCCAAAAGTGAACCTGAGAGGATTACTTAGCCCAGCCCCTGGTAAGGGCGGTACAATTCCGCCTGGGGCAGAGACACTTGAAAATCACTACAACAGGCCCCTCCCCCAGAAGATCAATAAGAAATCCAGCCAAGACCAAGTTCACTTAACAAGGAGAACAGCGGATTCTTATCTGGACAAAATGACAAGGCGGAAAAATTCACCACAAAAAAAAAGAACAGTAGGCAGTACCGAAGGCTAGGGACCTAATCAAAACAGACATTGGTAATATGTCAGATCTGAATTCAGGACGATGATTCTCAAGGTTCTAGCCGGGCTTGAAAAAGGCATGGAAGATATTAGAGAAACCCTGTTGGGAGAAATAAAAGCCCTTTCTGGAGAAATAAAAGAATTAAATCTAATCAAGTTGAAATTTAAAAAGCTATTAATGAGGTGCAATCAAAAATGGAGGCTCTTACTGCTAGGATAAATGAGGCAGAAGAAAGAATTAGTGATATAGAAGACCAAATGATAGAGAATAAAGAAGCTGAGCAAAAGAGAGACAAACAACTACTGGACCACGAGGGGAGAAATTGAGAGATAAGTGACACCATAAGACAAAACAACATTAGAATAATTGGGATTCCAGAAGAAGAAGAAAGAGAGAGAGGAGCAGAAGGTATATTGGAGAGAATTATTATAGAAAATTTCCCTAATATAGCAAAGGGAACAAGCATCAAAATCCAGGAGGTGCAGAGAACCCCCCTCAAAATCCATAGGAATAGGTCCACACCCCATCATCTAATAGTAAAATCTACAAGTTTTAGTGACAAAGAGAAAATCCTGAAAGCAGCACGGGACAAGAAGTCTGTAACATACAATGGTAAAAATATTAGATTGGCAGCAGACTTATTCACAGAGACCTGGCAGGCCAGAAAGAACTGGCATGATATATTCAGAGCACTAAACGAGAAAAACATGCAGCCAAGAATACTTTATCCAGCTAGGTTGTCATTGAAAATAGAAGGAGAGATAAAAAGCTTCCAGGACAAACAAAAACTGAACGAATTTGTAAACACCAAACCAGCTCTACAGGAAATATTGAAAGGGGTCCTCTAAGCAAAGAGAGACCCTAAAAGTATTATCAGGAAGGAAGAGAGACAATATACAGTAACAATCACCTTACAGGCAATACAATGGCACTAAATTCATATCTCTCAATAGTTACCCTGAACGTAAATGGGCTAAATGCCCCAATCAAAAGACACAGGGTTTCAGAATGGATAAAAAAAC
>ML111269.1:90773-113628 GCA_003697995.1 Taxidea taxus jeffersonii
ACACCCCTCACTGAAATGGACAGATCATCCAAGCAAAAGATCAACAAGGAAATAAAGGTCTTAAATGACACACTGGAGCAGATGGACATCACAGATATATTCAGAACATTCCATCCCAAAGCAACAGAATACACATTCTTCTCTAGTGCCCATGGAACATTCTCCAGAATAGATCACATCCTGGGTCATAAATCAGGTCTCAACCAGTATCAAAAGATTGGGATCATTCCCTGCATATTTTCAGACCACAATGCTCTGAAGCTAGAACTCAATCTCAAGAGGAAATTTGGAAAGAGCCCAAATACATGGAGACTCAACAGCATCCTTCTAAAGAATGAATGGGTCAACCAGGAAATTAAAGAAGAATTGAAAAAAATCATGGAAACAAATGATAATGAAAACACAACGGTCCAAAATCTGTGGGACACAGCAAAGGCAGTCCTGAGAGGAAAATATATAGTGATACAAGCCTATCTCAAGAAACAGGAAAGGTCTCAAATACACAGCCTAACCCTACACCTAAAGGAGCTCGAGAAAGAACAACAAAGAAAGCCTAAACCCAGCAGGAGAAGAGAAATAATAAAGATCAAAGCAGAAATCAATGAAATAGACACCAAAAAAACAATAGAACAAATCAATGAAACTAGGAGCTGGTTCTTTGAAAGAATTAATAAGATTGATAAACCCCCGGCCAGACTTATCCAAAAGAAAAGAGAAAGGACCCAAATAAATAAAATCATGAATGAAAGAGGAGAGATCACAGCCAATACCAAAGAAATACAAACAACCATAAGAACATATTATGAGCAACTCTATGCCAACAAATTTGACAATCTGGAAGAAATGGATGCTTTCCTAGAGACATATAAACTGCCAAAACTGAACCAGGAAGAAATAGAAAACCTGAATAGGCCCATAACCAGTAAGGAGATAGAAACAGTCATCAAAAATCTCCAAACAAACAAAAGCCCAGGGCCAGACGGCTTCCCAGGGGAATTCTACCAAACATTTAAAGAAGAATTAATTCCTATTCTCCTGAAACTGTTCCAAAAAATAGAAATGGAAGGAAAACTTCCAAACTCATTTTATGAGGCCAGCATCACCTTGATCCCCAAACCAGACAAGGATCCCATCAAAAAAGAGAATTACAGACCAATATCCTTGATGAACACAGATGCGAAAATTCTCACCAAAATACTAGCCAATAGGATCCAACAGTACATTAAAAGGATTATTCACCACGACCAAGTGGGATTTATTCCAGGGCAGCAGGGTTGGTTCAACATCCACAAATCAATCAATGTGATACAATACATTAACAAAAGAAAGAACAAGAACCATATGATACTCTCAATAGATGCTGAAAAAGCATTTGACAAAGTACAACATCCCTTCCTGATCAAAACTCTTCAAAGTGTAGGGATAGAAGGCACATACCTCAATATTATCAAAGCCATCTATGAAAAACCCACGGCAAGTATCATTCTCAATGGAGAAAAACGGAGAGCTTTTCCGTTAAGGTCAGGAACACGGCAGGGATGTCCGTTATCACCACTACTATTCAACATAGTACTAGAAGTCCTAGCCTCAGCAATCAGACAACAAAAAGAAATTAAAGGCATCCAAATCGGCAAAGAAGAAGTCAAACTATCGCTCTTTGCAGATGATATAATACTATATGTGGAAAATCCAAAAAGCTCCACTCCAAAACTGCTAGAGCTTGTACAGGAATTCAGTAAAGTGTCAGGATATAAAATCAATGCACAGAAATCAGTTGCATTTCTTTACACCAACAACAAGACAGAAGAAAGAGAAATTAAGGAGTCAATCCCATTTACAATTACACCCAAAACCATAAGATACCTAGGAATAAACCTAACCAAGAGGCAAAGAATCTATACTCAGAGAACTATAAAGTACTCATGAAAGAAATTGAGGAAGACACAAAGAAATGGAAAAATGTTCCATGCTCATGGACTGGAAGAATAAACATTGTGAAAATGTCTATGCTACCTAAAGCTATCTATACATTTAATGCAATGCCTATCAAAATCCCATCCAATTTTTTCAAAGAAATGGAACAAATAATCCTAAAATTTATATGGAACCAGAAAAGACCTCGAATAGCCAAAGGAATATTGAAAAAGAAAGCCAAAGTTGGTGGAATCACAATTCCAGACTTCAAGCTCTATTACAAAGCTGTCATCACCAAGACAGTATGGTACTGGCACAAAAACAGACACATAGATCAATGGAACAGAATAGAGAGCCCAGAAATAGACCCTCAACTCTATGGTCAACCAATCTTCGACAAAGCAGGAAAGAATATCCAATGGAAAAAAGACAGCCTCTTCAACAAATGGTGTTGGGAAAATTGGACAGCCACATGTAGAAAAATGAAATTGGACCATTTCCTTACACCACACACGAAAATAGACTCAAAATGGATGAAGGACCTCAACGTGAGAAAGGAATCCATCAAAATCCTTGAGGAGAACACAGGCAGCAACCTCTTGGACCTCAGCCGCAGCAACTTCTTCCTAGGAACAACGCCAAAGGCAAGGGACACAAGGGCAAAAATGAACTATTGGGACTTCATCAAGATCAAAAGCTTTTGCACAGCAAAGGAAATAGTCAACAAAACCAAAAGACAACTGACAGAATGGGAGAAGATATTTGCAAACGACATATCAGATAAAGGGCTAGTATCCAAAATCTATAAAGAGCTTAGCAAACTCAACACCCAAAGAACAAATAATCCAATCAGGAAATGGGCAGAGGACATGAACAGACATTTCTGCAAAGAAGACATCCAGATGGCCAACAGACACATTGAAGAAGTGCTCCACATCACTGGGCATCAGGGAAATACAAATCAAAACCACAATGAGATACCACCTCACACCAGTCAGAATGGCTAAAATGAACAAGTCAGGAAATGACAGATGCTGGCGAGGATGTGGAGAAAGGGGAACCCTCCTACACTGTTGGTGGGAATGCAAGCTGGTGCAACCACTCTGGAAAACAGCATGGAGGTTCCTCAAAAAATTGAAAATAGAGCTACCTTATGACCCAGCAATTGCACTACTGGGTATTTACCCTAAAGATACAAACGTAGTGATCCAAAGGGGCACGTGTACCCGAATGTTTATAGCAGCAATGTCCACAATAGCCAAGTTATGGAAAGAACCTAGATGTCCATCAACAGATGAATGGATAAAGAAGAGGTGTTATATATATACAATGGAATACTATGCAGCCATCAAAAGAAATGAAATCTTACCATTTGCGACGCCATGGATGGAACTAGAGTGTATTATGCTTAGCGAAATAAGTCAACTGGAGAAAGACAACTATCACATGATCTCCCTGATATGAGGAAGTGGAGATGCAACTGGGGTGGGGGTTAAGGTGGTAGGAAAAGAAAAACAATATGGGATCAGGAGGGAGACAAACCAAAAGAGACTTTTGATGTCATAAAACAAACTGACGGGGGTAAGGGGGAGAGGGATTGGGAGAGGTTGGTGGGGTTACATTATATGTTTAAATAAAATAGCTTAATAAAAAAATAAGAAAATACTGTATTTAAACTATAAATAAATAAATAAATAAATGCTCTCTGTCCAGGCATTCAGAGTAAACTTGAGTTTTAGCTGAAATTAAAACTTTGTCAACAGCGCAACTGGATTTATACTACCAAAGAACTGTTCTATTTCATTAGACCATAATTTGCATTTTTGTCATCTTTAGGGGGAAGGGGTTAAGTTTTTTTAAAGAGCCTTATGATTTTGAAGTGCTATTATTGGATGATTTATAGAAAATAATAATACTGATACTTTATTATATAAGATTGTTTGAGGTGGTTTATTATGCTTGAAAATGGGTACTTTCCCTCTTGATTTACCTGTAGGATCCAAGCACTCATTAAATAACCCCCCACCACCACCACCAATGAAGGCAGTACTTTTGTTAAATGCTCTTTTTAGAGAAACATAATAAAATGTGCTGTAACTAGGGGAGCAAAATGACTAATTTACAAATATATTTAAACCAGACAGAAAAGAACAAATAAAGCTTGTGGGATGTATTCATCCCAATTGGCTATTTTTGAGTTTATTCACATCAGTCAAGTCAAATAAAGATTGAGTAGACCTCTGTTTGCAGTTGGAGTTTTGACTAGCACTTCATTCTCTCATGCGACTTCCAAGGGTTATTAGATATTCAGATGAACAATTTTCTAAGAATACTGTTGCTTCAGTGGTAGGTGTTCTATTCAGGTAGCCTGTCACTTTAACAAATGTCTTCTTTCCTAAGCGTCCCTACCTGAATTATTCTATTTTCACCACAGGGACTAAAATGTTATCCAGTAGAGTTTTGTCCAAAGAGAATGGGATGGTCATGGTGGTACAATCAATCATTCATCTGCTCGATGTCAGGAAAGATTTAAAGTAAATGAAGAAATAACCAACTTTTGGGGCAAGTGGTCTTACCTTGTCTCTTATACTGTATAAATTCCAACATTTAGAGAAAAGGAGATACTAATTTTAAAAATATGTGTAAGGGAAATTTTGGGTGTTATTTTTTATTTTGTATTGCTTCCATCTATGATAGATATATCTCTGAAATTTTTTTGCTAACGTCACACATGACCCCTGTTTCTGAGGTCCCTTTCTGGTTTTTATCATACTTGTATTCCTTCTACATACATAGCGTTTGATTCACTGCCATCTTTTTTTTTTTTTTTTTTTAGGATTTTATTTATTTATTTGAGAGAGAGTGTGTGAGCACTAGCAGGGTGAGGGGCAGAGGGAGAATGAGAAGAGCTCCATATCAAGACCCTAAAATTATGACCTGAGCCAAAGTCAGATGCTTAACTGACTGAGCTACCCAGGCACCCTTACTCCCATTTTCTTGAAACTAATTTCTTTGATACCATTCTTGCTTGGTTTCTTCCTGGCTCTTACCTATCTTCTTCACTGGATTTTCTTTTCCTGTGTTCCCCTTAATTTGGGGGTTTGCAGATCACTTGTCTTGACTTGTCATCTCTCTAATCTCTGTTAATTTTATATATACCCATGGCTTCCACTAATGCCTGTGCATTGGTGACTTCAAAATCATGTCTCTAGCCCAGACTTTCAACATCACACACTATACCATTTTTATTTCAATTATCTATTGCACATGTTCCAGTTTTACAGATGTTCAAATACAATGTTCCAACCTGAACTCATTAAACTTATTGTCTTTCCTCCAAAATCTGTTTCTCTTCCTGCCTTCATTTTTACTGGCTAATGCATATATTGGTTATGCTGGTTAGTATACCATCTACTCAGTTACCTACATGAGAAACCTGGGAGGCACTTCATACTTGTTTCTTAGCCTTGACTTCACAGCTAATTGTCATTAAGTCCCATTGATTCCACCTCCACAGTGTCTCTCCCCTTTATCCTCACTCTTCTATTCATTGAGGACCACATGATCTCTCTTAACTTTTAAGATCAAGCCTGCAATTTCTGCCTTTACTCTAGTTCTTCTCTGGACTATTTTCCTCTTGAGTGTAGAGTAATAATGTAAATGTAAATCTAAAAATGTAAATCTGATTAGATCAAACTTCTAATTTTTTTTTTTTGGTGCCTTTCCAGTACCTATAGGAGATTATAAAGTTTCAGTCTGACAATCAAATCCAGCTTAAAGGTAAATTTTTTTGCCTCTCCAGTGTTTTTGGTATATTAAAGTTGGCTGCCAACATTAAAACATTGAGAGATACCATAGAAACATCCAAATTTCAGATTTCTTTGAAAATTCCAGGATATGTAGCATTCTGGAAACAGCTATAGCTGAGTAGTAGTAGCCTTGTACTCAGTAGAACATACTCTATCTCCGTCCCCATAATCACTTGCCATTTCACCCATTCTTGATGTTGGCCTGTGTCCTGTGGAGCATCTGCATTTGTTCCTGTTGGGGCAGCTTTGAATTCTTCTTCTTCTTCTTCTTCTTTTTAATCTAGATTTTAAGTCCTCCCTTTCTCCCTCCCCATTTTCCTCCCTCCCTCCCTCTCTTTCTTGCCTTCTTTTCTTTCTTCCTTTCTTCCTTACCAGCTTCTTAGGTGACACTTTTTGATACCTGTACTTTACAAGTGTATTTAAACTAGAGAGAACTGAATAGCTGATTCTTATGGGATATATTCATCCCAGTGGTTAGCTGTGTTTAGCTTATTAATATGGGGCTAAAGTTAAATAAAGGTTGAGTAGACCTCTGTTTACAGTTAGAATTTCGACCACCACTTCTTTCTTGATGTGACTTCCTAGAGGTATCATATATTCAGAAGGACAATGTTGCTTCAAGTGGTAGATGTTCTTTTGGGTAGTCTGAATAGACACATTTGTGTCCCCCTCATAACCTTTTTCTAAAATTATTTTATTGTAATATGAACACTTAACCTGAGATTATTCTCTTATCAAATTTCTAAGTATATCAATACTATGTTCACTATAGGTACAGTGTCGTACAACCGGTCTCTAAAACTTCTTCATCTTGTTTAACTGAAACTTTATGCCAGTTGATTAGGAACTCTCCTTCTTTCCTCTCTCCTGTCCCTGGCAACCACTATACCATTCTTTGATTCTTGCATTTGAGTAGTTTAGATAGCTCATAAAAGGGGAAGCGTGCAGTATTTGTCTTTTTGTGAGCGGTTGATCTCACTTAGCTTAGCGTCCTCAAGATTCACCCATGTTGTTGCATAGGGCAGAATTTCTTTCTCTTTTAAGGCTGACTAGTATTCCACTGTATGTATGTACCATATCTTCTTATCCATTCATCTGCTGATAGGCATTAGGTTGTTTCTACATCTTGGCTATTGTGAAGAGAGCTGCAATGAACATGGGAATGCTAATACCTCTTCCATCTTCCTGATTTCAGTTATTGTGAATAAATACCCAGAAGCGGGATTTCTGAATCATATGGCAGTTTTAGTTCCAGTTTTTTCAAGAAATCTCTGTCCTATTTTCCATAGTGGCTGTACCATTTTTGCATTCCCACAAATAGTATGTAAGGGTTCCAGTTTCTCCATATCCTCTCCAACACTTGTTGTATTTTTTTTTTTAAGATTTTATTTATTTATTTGAGAGAGAGAAAGCACAAGAAGGGGGAGGGTCAGAGAGAGAAGCAGACTCCCCGCTGAGCAGGGAGACTGATGTGGGACTTGATCTGGGACTCCAGGATCATGACCTGAGCCAAAGGCAGTCGCTCAACCAACTGAGCCACCCAGGTGCCCTTGTTTTTTTTATAATAGTCCTTTTGACAGATATGATATGATATCTCATGGTAGTTGTAATTTATATTTTTCTGATGACCTGTGACATTGAGCAACTTTTCACATAGCCTATGTGTATGTCCTCTTTGGAGTAATGTTTATTCATGTTCTTAGCACATTTTTAAATAAGGTTATTATTTTTTTAAAGATTTTACTTATTTATTTGACAGACAGAGATCACAAGGCAGAGAGGGAGGCAGAGAGAAGGAAGGGAAGCAGGCTCCCTGCTGAGTAGAGAGCCAGATGCTCCCAGGACCCTGGGATCGTGACCTGAGCCAAAGGCAGAGGCTTTAACCCACTGAGCCACCCAGGCACCCCTTAAATAAGGTTATTAAGGTTTTTTTTTTTTTATTCCTGAGCTTTTGGATTTCCTTATGTATTAATCCTTTTTCAGATATATGACTTGCAAATATTTTCTCCCATTCCACGGGTTACCTTTTCACTCTGTTGGTTATTTCCTTTGTTAATATCTAAAATCATTGCCAGGATCAATTTCATGAAGCTTTCCCCCTGTGTTTTCTTTTTTATGTGTGTTTTGTGATTTCTGATCTTATATCTAAGTCTTTAATCCATTTTGAGTTGATTTTGTATATGGTGTATAATGAGGGATCAATGTTATTATTTTGCTTGTGAATATCCATTTCCTCAGCATCATTTGTTAAAGAGACTGTCCTTTCCCCATTGTGTATTGGGAATGGGGAAATTCCCATTCCCATTCCATATCGGTTGACCATATGTGTGTGTATCTATTCTAGGCTTTCTGTTCTATTCCATTGGTCAATATGTCTGTCTTTTTGTCAGTATCATATTGTTTTGTTTACTGTAGCTTTTTATGTATATATTTAGAAATCAAGAAATGTGATGCCTCCACTTTAATTCTTTCTCAAGATTGATTTGGCTATTTGTGGTCCTTTACAATTGGATTGTTTTATTCTATTTCTGTAAAAAGTGCCATTAGGACTTTTCTTGGGTGAACCCGGGCAATTTTATTACTTCATCCCTGAACCTCAGTTTCCTCATTGGTAAGCTGGGGATAATAATAACATCTATTTCATAATTATTAAGATTAAATACATTAATGCAAGGGAAACACATTAGTATGTATCTAGCATATACTAGGTACTCAACAAATTTAGCTATTTATGTATGCTCATGTCTTCAAACGGAATGGAATGCTTAACACAGCAAATAGTAGGTATTAGCCACTCACGTGTTCTCTGGCTTCTCACACATGAGCTTCCCTGACCCTAGTACGTCCAAGCACCTGGGCATGGTTTTCCTTAATCTCTGCAGAGGTTTGATTCGAGACAACTGTCGGATGGCTTCCATCTGCATAACTGAATAATAAAAGCAATTTTGGCTGTTTTGAAGGATAAGACAGTAGAGTTTAATCTTCAAACTTTATTGACTTGAAAGCACTCCTGTTGATACAAAAGATTTTGTCTGAGGTGGTGGAGAAGAAGCCAAGGCCAGTGTTCCCATCATACTGTTGGCTCGTGGTCTGGTCGTAATCCAGCTGCAGATTCTGCAGCAGGGGGGTGGTCGCCGCCTTGTTGAGAGCCATGTTGGGCCTTCCAGTCAGGTTAATGAAGGGGCCCCATTTTTAAAACTACCCGTAAGTTTGAGAAATGTTTCTGTTCCTCATTTTCAAACCCAGATGTATCTCACTGACCAAACTGTGTTCCTGTCCCCTTCCTTCCTTCCAAAACTTCTATCATGCCTGCCTCACACTCAGTCTCTTCTTGCAAGGCCTTTCACATTCCCTGGTCTCTGTGCGTCCATGCGTGTGGCCTTTCTTTTCCAGCACCACCTCTAAGTCTGTGTCAGGCTCCTCTTCTCATGGTTCTCCTGCTACTTCTGCTCTTTCCTCTTCTTTTTATCCCTCTTCAGAGCCAGCTTTTCAGTGCCTGGCTACTCTGCCTTTTCCTTGGACTTTGTTTTCTTCTTTGCCAGGGACTTGGGGTTGTGTCCTATTGGGAAGTATTCTGGAGCCTCAACTTTGACTGGCTTCTTACTTCCTTTCCTCTCTACTGACTTAGAGAGCTCAAGGTGCCCTAGGGAGTTGTCTCCCCTCTGGTGACACCTTTTTCTTCTTCATCTTCACAGTTTTTTCCCTGGGGCTCCCCTGCTTCCATTTCTGCCCTGAGGCTGCCTCCTCCTTACCATCGTTCCCCACCAAGCACCCTACAGAGCATCCCCAGACTCACAGAACCAAGGGTCCCCGGCTGAGAAGGCTACAGCCTCCTGGACCTTTTTCTCCTTCTTGCCGACTCTGGTCACCCTCTCTCCCTGTCTGGGGTCCAGGAAAGTCTTCACTCTCAAGCCAGGGCACATTGTCAGAGGCCATAAGGACTTCCTCTTCTGTTTCTCCTCCCCACCTTGGAACTCAAACCAAGAGGCTGCTTCCTGGGGCTGGGCAACTTCTCTCTCTGTCTAGCACATAACATGGTATCAGGTTCTAAGTACTGCTCACAGAGGGTGCTGTGGCCCTTCTTTTTCTTCACTAGAGGCATTTCAGATACCTGCCCTAGGACCATACTCTTTGAGGGGGATGTGGCTCTTGTGGGACAGACCTCAGTGAAATAATTGTCACTGTTTCAAACTGAGTATTTTTGCTTTGACCACCTTCTTTTTCTCTGGGAGCCCAAAGCCCAGGCCTCCTTTGTGGGTTTTGGTAATCATCCCTATAGGCCAGTCTTTCCCACCTCCATGTGAAAGCCATCAATAGGATTTTAATAGGAATTGCATTGGATCTGTAGATGACTTAGGGTAGTAGGGACATTTAAAAGATACTAATTTAAGGCAAGAAACAACAAATGTTGGGGAGGTTGTAGAGAAAGGAGAACCCTCTTACACTGTTGGTGGGAATGCAAGTTGGTGCAGCCACTTTGGAAAACAGTATGGAGATTCCTCAAAAAATTAAAAATAGAGCTACCCTATGACCCAGCAATTGCAGTACTGGGTATTTACCCCAAAGGTACAGATGTAGTGAAAAGAAAGGCCACATGTACCCCAATGTTTATAGCAGCAATGTCCACAATAGCCAAACTGTGGAAGGAGCTGAGATGCCCTTCACCAGATCAGTAGATAAAGAAGATATGGTCTGTATATGCAATGGAATATTACTCAGCCATCAGAAAGGATGAATACCCACCATTTGCATCAACATGGGTGGAACTGGAGGAGATTATGCTAAGTGAAATAAATCAAGTAGAGAAAGACAACTATCATATTGTTTTATTTATTTGTGGAACATAAGGAATAGCATGGAGGACATTAGGAGAAGAAAGGGAAAAATGAAGAGGTCAAATCAGAGGGGGAGATGAATCATGAGAGACTATGGACCCTGGGAAACAAACTGAGGGTTTTAGAGGGGATGGAGGTGTGGGGATGGGTTAGCCCAGTGATGGGTATTAAGGAGGGCACATATTGCATGGAGCACTGGGTGTTATACACAAACAATGAATCATGGAACACTACATCAAAAACTAAGGATGTACTATATGGTGACTAACGTAACATAATAAAAAATAATTAAAGAGTAAAAATATAGCAGTTCAAACAAAATAGACAAACTGTATTAATTCTTGGGGTGCTTGGGTGGCTCAGTTAATTGTTCAACTCTTGATTTTAGCTCAGGTCATAATCTCAGGGTCATTGAGACTGAACTCTGCTTGGGTTCGGGCTCTGGAATCTACTTAAGATTCTCTTTCCTTCTCCCTCTGTCCCTCCCTGCTCCCTGACTCAACGTGTGTGCAGGTGTCTCTTTCTTACTCTCTCAAAAGAAAAAAACACTATTTTTTTTTCCAATCTGTGAATATGGGATGCTTCTCCATTTGTGTCTCTTTAATTTCTTTCATCAGTGTTTTATAGTTTTCAGCATGCAGGATTTTATTATTTCGGGTGCTATTATAAATGGGGTTCTTTTCCTAACTTCCTGTTCGGGTAGTTTGTTAGTGGATAGAAACACAACTGATTTCTATATGTTGATTTTATATCCTGCACCTTTACTGAATTTATTTATTAGTTCCAGCAGATTTTTTTTTTCAGGGAATTTTTAGAATTTTCTATTTATAACATCATGTTGTCTGTACACAGAGACAATTTTACTTCTTCCTTTGCAGTTCGGATTGCTTTTTATTTCTTTTTCTTAACCTAACTACTCTGGCTAGGACTTCCAGCACTATGTTGAATGAAAGTGGTGAGAGTAGACACCCTTGCCTTTTTTCTGACCTTAGAGGAAAAGCCTGTGAGCTGTTCAGCTTTGAATTCTTGATTAACATTGTCAAGGCCTCTTAGGATGATCCCTTCCTTTGTTTTTTCTGACAGTTCTTCCCCTTTTGCCCTTTGTCCAGACATGTCAAAGTACCCCAGTCTGTGGTGTTGTGCGTCATGTTTTAGGCTTTAATTATGGTACATATCCTATTTCTTTGTTTTGCAATGGTTATCCTTTCTTCTTTTCCATTTGATAAACTACTCATCATGTAAACCCCAGGTCACATACCACCTTTGTAAAACCATTTTTTTTTTTTTGTAAAGATTTTATTTATTTATTTGACAGAGATAGAGATCACAAGTAGGCAGAGAGGCAGGCAGAGAGAGAGGGGGAAGCAGACTCCCTGCTGAGCAGAGAGCCTGACATGGGGCTCGATCCCAGGACCCTGAGATCTTGACCTGAGCCAAAGGCAGAGGCTTAACCCACTGAGCCACCCAGGCACCCTTGTAAAACCATTCTTGACCTGATCAAGCCAGGCTAGTTCCTTCCTTTCTTCCACTGTACTAATGCAAACCTCAATTTTATAGTCCAAGTTTATACTTATTACAGTTATTTGTCTTTATGCCTGCCTCACTGAGGAGTTCACAGTCCAGGAATCTGCTTTATTAATAATATAATACCTGGCATGTAGTGCTGTTAAAAAATGCTAAACAAATGCAGAAATGAATGGACAAATTGGTGAATGGTGCAGAATTCCATGCCTGTAGTTTTATTCAGATTCTTTATCTTCTTTGATCATGAGATTCTCAGTAAAACTTTGTGGCTTTATTAATCGAATTTTTTTTCTAAAAAAAACTAGTAGCAGTCCTTATTTTATGTCATCATGACATATTCAAGTTTATAATTAATTCAGATATTTCTGGTTTTCTGTTAAGCTATTTTAAGAATTTTCCATCTTTCTATTCATTCTAAAAGCAAATTCTAGATTATGGTTTTTAAAAGTCATTTACAAAAAAAGAGAGAAAATGAAAGAAGTAATAAGTATTACTTCTAAAATTCTTTTCATTCCTGATCAATATTTTAACATACTTTTTAAAGAGTATTAACAGTCACGTTTTTCAAAAACTCCGTGATTTAGTTACTATTCGAAAACAAAAACTTTTGGCCGGGGGAGCTAGCTAGTCTTCTTTTCCCCAGAAATTTAGAACTTTTACACCAAAAATTTACTTACAAATTGGATAGTAAGAGCTTTTTTGGGGGCCGGGGGGGGGGGTTGGGGACTAATAGCATCTTGTTTTCCAAAATAATGTCTTAAGGAAAATATAGCTTTCTTAAAAAGATATCCCATGAGTTTACAGTAGTGTTGAGTATAGTTGGTATGCGGGAAACTTTAAAGTAGATATTTACTTCAGTTTCTATGATCTTAGGTCTTCCAACTTCTATAATTCTATATCCTCTTTGCTATTTTACAAATAAACATAATGTCATTAGCCATCATTGTAGTTAAGTAGCAAAATACACTAGAATCCTTACTTTTTTTAAATCTAGTATAATTCTTTTTTACCTGTCCTGGATAAATTAGGGATTAGTACCTGCAGTTATATCTGTGGCCTCCAACTCAATTAACCTTACCAACAAAAAAAAAAGAGAAAAGAAAAAGAAAAATCTTCCATAAATCAAATGGAATTGAATGGTTAATTAATGTGATAAATGTGGGGTATTAGAAGGATGCCTGCATATGATTTTTATATGTGTTAAATTTCTATGAACATGACTGCTGGCCTATTATCATCAGATTGTGTATTTTTAGTTATTTTTCTAAAAGTGAGACTTGACATATATATCTGTCTTCATTTTCTTCCCAACTCCTGCTTGTGATCAATAGCATGATCTGGTTTTATTAACATTGGCTCTAGTCCCTGGAACCAAATGTCTACAACTTGCTCAGGAATAGGGAGATCCTGACCTTTTCATGAAAGTATAAACTCTAATTTAAGTCTATGTGCTTTTTTATTGGTAGCTTAGAATTAAACCTACTTCTTTTGTTTCTTTAACACAGCTAACTTGATTTCTTCCCAATATTCTATTTCTAGTGTTGGTATCCTACAAGCAACTAATTTTCATGTTTTTACAACTTGGTTCCTTAGGAACAAACAAAACAGAGTTTTTATGGAAGTTTGAAGTATGCTTTTAATTTAAATTGCCTTGGCTTTCTCTCATCCCTGAAAGAAAGCAAACAAATTTTTGTTTTGCTTGCTGCTTTTCCTGAGAAGGGAGAGGATTCCCATTTGATAATCTGCTAATATTATAATTAGTGAAATCCAAAATTAAAATTTTTGATATTAATCAAATGCTTTCTTTAAATAAATTTTCCAAGTTTTCTTCCACTAACAGAATTGTGGCTTGGATGGAGACTTCAAGAGGACAGTCCTTATACTAATGTTTAATATATAAAAATATAATTATAATATAATATTATTTATATAACATTATATATATAACATAATAATGTTTAATATCTTCTGGCCTGTTTGGTAGACATCATCTTTTATCACTTAATTGATTGGTTTGAAAGTCTTATTTCTTGTTATCCATGCGAAATAATGCATTTATATTGTTATGGATTGGGTTTTTAGTGACCATTTCATATTTCACCCATTCACAAGAGTCTGATTGAATGGTAACATTTTCTGGATTACTTATCCATTGGTACAGGGGCCGAAGTGTGATTGCACCCTGTGGCACACTGTTCAGCATTCCGCCCACTCAGTTGAGTCAGACATGGGGATTCCTGCTTTTTTCCCTTGGGAAACTTCTCCACAGACCAGTTCTCCCCCTGCCCCCCCCCCCTTTTTTTTTTTTTTTGGATTTTTCTTAATCTCATGCCTAAAATGTCCCCATTATTTAAACTATCCTGCAAAGTATTCATTAACAATTGCCAAAAAGTCCTAAGTCTATAACCTGAAGGTTTTTGTTGCATTATTGGAAAACTTTTCCCCAGTAGATACTGGAGATTATGGTGTGATTAAAGATGATCATCATTTATGCAGGAAAAATTCCCCCTTCCACTCCTCTTGCCCATCTCAGTTCCGCACCCCACTCTTCCCCAAATCCCTAACCCAAGTAACTGCTGTTATTAATTCTTTGTATATCTTTTCAGCTTTTCTTTATGTATATACAAGCCAATACAAAATGTACATTCTTCTCCCTCCCCTCTTTAAATAACAACAGGATGGCATACCATACAAAAGACAACATAAGCTGTACGTACTATTCTGAACCTTGCTTTCTTCACTGTTCAGTTGATCTTGGCGAGCAGTATGTAAAAAAGTCACGCATTCTTTTTTTTTTCATATATACCTGAATGGTGTTCCATTGTATGAATGTACCAGATTTATTCGACCAATCCTATTGGTAGATGGTTTTTGGTATTGCATGTAGGGCTGCACTGAATGACATTGAACTTCGTCATTTTTCATGCAAAGAAAAAAAACAGAACTTCTTCTAAGAGTGTGTGCTTTTTCACTATTGATAACCCTTCCACACTCGTCCTCTATGGGGCATATCCCAGTTGACACTTGCCATGGCCGTGCACGAGAGGACAGTTACTCACAAAATGAATTTTCACTTACAACATGAAGTATCATACTTCTGGATATTGGTCAAATGGATAGGAATAAAGGGGTAGCTTAACGTAATTTTCATTAAACTTTTCTCATGAGTGAGATGGAATGTTCTTAGGAACTTCTTTATTTTAAAAGATTTTATTTATTTATTTGACAGAGGGAGACACAGCAAGAGAGGGACATAAGCAGGGGGAGTGGGAGAAGGAGAAGCAGGCTTCCTGCCGAGCAGGCAGCCCAAAGCGGGCTCCATGCGGGGCTCAATCCCAGGATCCTGGGATCATGACCAGGGCTAAAGGCAGTCGCTTAATGACTGAGCCACCCCGGCGCCCCTTTCAGGAACTGTTTTTACCCTTTGTGAGTTTTCTGGGGGCTAGGGGACTGGTGATTGTTGCGTTTTTTTCATATTAACATCTAAGAACCCTTTGTACAACCATGCCTCATTTTATGGTGCTTCACAGATAACTGTGTTTTTTACAAATTGAAAGTTTGTGGCAACTCTGTTGAGCAACTCTATTGACGCCATTTTTCTAACAGAATTAGCTCACTTTTTGGCTCTGTGTCACATTTTGGTAATTCTCAATGCTAACTGAATATTTTAACCCTTTCATTATTATTATTTTTTATGATGATGTATGATCAATGATTATGACTTGTTAAAAGCTCAGATGATGGTTAGCATTTTTTAGCAATATTTTTAAATTAAGGTATGTACATTTTTTCTAGACACAATGCTACTGCACACTTACTAGACTACAGTACAATGTAAACATAACTTTTATATACATTGGAAAACCAAAAAATTAATTTGAATCACTTTATATTGCAATGTTTGCTTTATTGTGGTGGTCTGCAACCAAACCCACAATGCCTACAAGGTATTGACTGGTATGTCTTGAAGCTTAACCTTGTTCAAAATATAATTTGCATTTTTTTCAGTTTATAGTTTGTCTTTAGTCTTTGTTAAATTGAACACCAAATTTATTCTATCTTTGTTCTGTCTTTTGCCATTCAAAAATATTTACCTTTTATATGGTCAAAATCATCTTTTTTTTTTTTTAAGATTTTATTTATCTATCTGAAGCATAGAGATCACTAGCAGGTAGAGAGGCAGGCAGAGAGAGAGGAGAGGAAGCAAGCTCCCCGCCAACCAGAGAGCCTAACTCAGGGCTCGATCCCAGGACCCCGGGACCGTGACCCGAGCTGAGGCAGAAGCCCTAACCCACTAAGCCCTAAGCCACCTAGGCACCCCCAAATCATCGATCTTTTATGGTTCTGTCTTTAGAATCATAGTTAGAAAGGCCTTTCACCTCAGGATTATAAATCAATTAAGGTAAAATTATTCCTGGTTGTTTTATCTTTTATGTTTTTACCTTAAATGGGAGCCTTCCTTCTATTACATCTTCTAACTGGTTGTCATTTATATATATGAATTGTTTTCTGTATTTTAATATTTCAACTTGCTCTCTTGTTATATTAACTTATAGTTTGCAATTTCAGTTGAGTCTCTTGAATTTCTGAGATGTATAATTACATCATTTCTAAGTAGTGGTGGTTTTTTCTTTAATTTGATACTTCTAACTGTCTAATTATGTTTGCTAGTATTTTCAGCCAAATGTTAAGTAATAATAGTATTAGTGCTCACTTTGTTTTATTCTTTTTTTTTTAAAGATTTTATTTATTTATTTATTTGACAGAGAAAGAGAGATCACAAGTAGGCAGAGAGACAGGCAGAGAGAGGGGGAAACAGGCTCCCCACTGAGCAGAGAGCCCGATGTGGGACTCGATCCCAGGACCCTGAGATCATGACCCGGGCCGAAGGCAGAGGCTTAACCCACTGAGCCACCCAGGCACCCCACTTTGTTTTATTCTGTTTTGGAAAAACAGCTTTATTGAGGTACACTTCACATGTATATGACATGTATTTTACATATGTGACTGTATATATATACTGTGCTTATTCTTTGTGCCTTTGCTCCTTACTTCTTGCCTTCTTTAGAATAAATCACAGTTTCTAATATTACATTCTATCTCCTACATTAAATTTTTAAGAATACCTCTGTGGTATTTTTTAGTGGTTCCTGTAAGAGAGTACGGTACGTATTTTTAAGTTACTACACTCTGCTTTCAAACAATCTCATTTTACTTCCTGGACAATGTTAAGACCTTCCATACTAGAAATCCATCCCACCCTTTGTGCCCTTGTTGTTTTACATTTTACTTCTATATATGCCGTGAGCCTTATGACATACACTTAGAAAAGTCTTTTATATCCACTCAGATATTTACTTGTTGGAGCTCTTCCTTCACGCAATTCAAAATTTCCATTTGGTGTCTTATTTCTTCAGTCGAGGAATTCATTTTAGCATATCCGGTTGGACAGTTCTGCTGGTGATGAATTCTTTCTGCTTTTATCTATCTGGAGGGAGAAAGGCCTTTATTTCACCATTAGCTTTTTACTGGACATTGACTCTTGGTTTGACAGGTTTATTTTCCTACCTTTCTACACTTTAAATAATTTTATTATCCTCTGGCCTCCATTGCTACTGGTGAGAAGTCATCTATAATTTATGCCATTTTAACTCCCTATCTGTGATGAATGTTCCCTTATCCTCTGGCTGCTTTTAAGATTTGTTTAGCAGACAGTTTAATTATGTTGTACCTAGGTGTGGTTTCTTTGTGGCAGGTGTGAACTTGCTGGTGATTCATTGAGCTTCCTGGACCTATGGGGTGGCCTCTTTCATCAGTTTTATAAAGTTTTCAATCATTATTTATTTAAATATTTCTTCTGCCCCATTCTCTCTATTTTCCTTTTTTGACTCTCAGTTATAAATATGTTAGGTCATTTAATATCATTCCACAGTTCTTGTGTGTCTTGCTTTGCTTTTTTCACTTTTTTTGTATCTTTGTGTTTTGGTTTGGATACTTTTCATTGATCTCCTTTTAAGTTTATGGGTCCTTTTCTCTCTACTGAAATTCCCCATCTCTGCAATGTGTATTGTCCATATTTTCTACCATATCCCTTAGTATTTTTATCATAGTTATTTTAAAGTCCCTGTGTGATAATTCCAGTACATGGATCATCTCTGAGTATGTGACCATGGGTCACATTTTCTTGCTTTTTCATGTGTCTTGTAATTTTTGATTGTGTGCTGGATATTTTATATAAAAGAAGAATAGGGAGCAAAGTAAGGAAGATTTTATTAAAAAATAGAACACACAAAACAAACATAAACACTCTCTTTTCTTTCAGGCTTCTATGGGGGAGTGGCTGAGTCAATCTAGCCTGTAATTAGACTGTGTGTGGGCTCCTTTTTTTGTAGCTTCAGTTTAGTTCACATTTTGAGGCTTTTCCTTTTAGCAGGGCCTGAGCTTTGAGCTCTGGTGAGTTTCCAGAGATTTCATTCTGCTTTTCAGCCAAGCCACCGTTCTTTTGATTTGTGGGATCTCTTTCTCTGCTTTACATTCTCATTGCTAACTTTTTGAGTCTCTGAGGAGTTGTCTTTGCTCTCCAGTCCCGATCTTGGCTTTCTATACCTTTGGAGGTTTCTCTCTGCTCCACTAACGCTAAGCCTTAGGAAATTAGTGGGCTTACACTCTTTGAAGACCCAGAATGCCTCAGAGCATTTTCTCTCAGTTCTCCTGTTCCCCTCTTCTACTCCAGCCTTCAGTGGCTGAAATGGTGGAATGCCTCAGGTTTCTATAAGCTATCTTGCCCCAACCCTAGCCTGCAATAGCCAAGTATGTTAGTGAACCTTAGTTGGTTAGTGAACCTTATACCTCACTCTGTGGCTCAGGTTTGTTCAAATCCTAATGTATTATGCCAGCACTGATGCAGACCCTAAAAGTTTGTTAGAAGTTTGGCTGGTTTCTTTTTACCTATATCTGCGGAGGCTTATTCTACTCCTCCAGGAATGAGAATAGCCATGGGCCTCTTCTTTATTATGGAATGCTCATGGATTTTCTAGAATGTTTCACTTGGGTGTCTTTGTGCCATCAGCTCTCTTTCAGGTTTTAAAAACAATGATTTTTTTCAAGTCCTGTGTTATTCTTTATTTACCACTGCCTCTTCTGCTTCTTTGGACAAACTATGTCTAGGAAAGCTTCTACCAGCGGCCACTTAACACCTGTCCCCACATCCATTGTTTCAAACAAAGCATATGGATTTCAAGCTTCAGAATGAGTCTCCCACCTTGAAGAGGTATATTTTGGCTGGTGCCTGTTGAGCTCAGCTATCGCTGAGACCTCTTAACCTTCATGCGTTTTCTTACCCTCTACCAAGTAGCTCTGAATGATCTCATCTGCTTTTGGACAGCTCCCCACATATTTTGGGATCCATAAATAATATCTGTTTCTAGTTTTGCCAAGCATAGAATTCAGAATATATTTGTTTTTGTTTCTCACCCACCCACCCCACCCCAGAGGAGAAGGAGAGGGAAAATGATGACTTAGAGGGAACCTGTTAACTTCTGCAGCAGTGTTCTTATTGCAAGTCCCATGTAATTATTACAACAAAGTATATTTATTTTTCTTACGCAGATGTACAGACAGAGACTTGGAAAGGTTAAATACCCTCTCTTCAGCCACACAGATAATAAATAGCAAAACTGGGATTTAAATCATAGTTAGGTCAACTCATACTGTTAAATAATGTGCTGATAATGAAGCACATTATCTTTGAAGCTTCTATCTTGTGTTACTGCCTGAATTCCTTTTAGAGCTTGGGATAACAGAGACAGGTATTTTCTCTTCTAAAGACAGAGCAGAAGAGTGAATTGGAACCTAAACACCCAAAAAACATTAGGTCTCAAAGCAGAGGAACTGAACTTAAGGTATAAGTAAAAAAGAGTCAAAAGAAAAAAAAAGCCAAAAATAAGAGGCAAAATTGAGTCTCTAGAGCCAGAAGGAACTGGATTGGAATGGCAATCAGGTCTTTATATCAGGAGTTTGGGTGACAAGTGGGAGCAGAACTGACACGGCCGTGTTGGGCCATAGGTGTGTGAGGTCATATTAAAGAGCTGAGGCAGCAAACCCAGAGTTTGAGACACTAGAGAAAGAGACTTTGAGACACTAGAGAAAGAGACTTTTTGGCATTCTCAATAATAAGTATTATTATCAAAGCAGTGATTTTTCTTTATTTCTAGTACATGCTCAACACTATACTAGCTGTTCCATACACTTTATCTTAATTAGACCTGAGGTACACAGGGATTCAAAAACTTGCTTAGTAATCACAACTAGAAAAGGACAAAACTGAGATCTGAATCCAGGTTCATCAGATAGATGCCCAAATGGGAGGTCTCTCTGATTTAACATATTGTTTCTTCAAAGGACCAGAAAATAAGAGTGATAGAAACTAGCCCCGAAACTCAGATAAAAATTAATGTTTGTAAAGACTATTAAATGTATTCAGAGCAGAAATAAGGAATAAAAGAGAAAAAAAGGGGACCTCTACAACTTTGCATACCATGAATAAGGTTGGGTACACATTGGTTCATTTAGATTTTGGAAGAGTCTACTAATGTCCACCTCTAAGTGCAGTTGGGGTAACCATTCCTAAAAATAACAGAGAAAATTCTGGAGTGGGCCCCTCAGATAATTAACATTTGGAAAATTAGACAGATAAGGGAAGGTCCTGGAATCATTTTCTGTGATAGAAAGTTGTGGAGTTTTTAAGTGTCTTCAAATCTGTGAAGAACTGCTCTGCCAAGTGTGGTCAGCAGGTGTTATTGGTCTGTACTGTATGTGTAGTATAATGCCATACATTTGAGCTTAATGTAGGGAAATAGTTCCTGCCAGTAGCCAGTGACTATTGGTAAACCTCATTTGTGAAAATGGAGGCACCTCCTTCCATAGGTTTTTATAAGATACATTTAGTGTAGGATGATGTAAGGGAACAAGGCAGACTGGAGGACCTCTCAAGGTCCTTTCTAGCCCTAAGGTTCTATTATGATTGTGTATTTATAGAGCACCAAAATTGGCTGTGTGCTTTTCAGAGAATAGAATTGCACTCAGTCCCTGTCCAGGGCCATCACACTCAAAATTAGACAGATCAGCAATACCAATACCTTGGTTGCCAAATCAAGTCAGAGTCTAGCAGGCACGTGTCTAACTACCTGAGAATGTGTGTTCTCTTCAAGAACATTAGAAAATGACCTAAGAGCATGGTAGAAGATCTGTAGTTAGTGCAAACACTCCAGTGAGATTTGCATTAGGATCCTCTAGGTGTTTTTGTTAAAGAAAATAATAATGATAAATCATTTCTTACTCTCTATTAAGCAACCTAATTTAGAATTAGTGTCCTCAGAACTTCTAATTCCAAATGAAATGAAGGAAAAAACAATTGGACTTTATTGCCAAACCATTTTAAATGGTAGATAATATTCTGTTATTATTAACCTGATAACTTTGAACTTCACTGACCATGGATGATTTATTTTTTTTAAGATTTTATTTATTCATTTCAGAAAGTGAGAGAGAGAAAGGGCATGAACTGGGGATGGAGGGACAGAGGGAGAAGGATAAGCAGACTCCCCACCGAGCAGGGACCCAGACATGGGGGCTCGATCCCAGGACCCCCAGATCATGACCTGAGCCAAAGGCAGATGCTTAACTGCCAAACTGACTGAACCACCCAGGTTCCCCAACCATGGATGATTTAGATTGAGTCCATTCTAATAACTGAACTACAAAAAGAAAACTATGTTGCTAATTTAAAACTAGCAAATAAGGGGTGCCTAGGTGGCTCGTTGGTTAAGTGTCTGTCTTCAACTCAGGTCATAATCCCGGGGTCCTGGGATTGAGCCCCTCATTGGGTTCCCTACTCAGTGGGGAGCCTGCTTCTCCTCTCCCTCTGCCGCTCCCCTTGCTTGTGCTTTCTCTCATGGTCTCTTCTGCTCTCTGTCAAAAAATAAATAATAAAATCTTAAAAAAAAAAAAAACCCTAGCAAATAAAGTTATGTATTTTTTTTCTTTAAGCTTTTGTATTTAAACATATAATGTAACCCCACCACCCTCTCCCAACCCCTCTCCCCTCCCACCCCCCTCAGTTTGTTTTATGACATTAAGAGTCTCTTTTGGTTTGTCTCCCTCCTGATCCCATCTTGTTTCATTTTTATCTTTTCCTACCACCTTAATCCCCACCCCCGTTGCATCTCCACTTCCTCATATCAGGGAGATCATGTGATAGTTGTCTTTCTCCAGTTGACTTATTTCGCTAAGCATAATACACTCTAGTTCCATCCATGGCGTCGCAAATGGTAAGATTTCATTTCTTTTGATGGCTGCATAGTATTCCATTGTATATATATAACACCTCTTCTTTATCCATTCATCTGTTGATGGACATCTAGGTTCTTTCCATAACTTGGCTATTGTGGACATTGCTGCTATAAACATTCGGGTACACGTGCCCCTTTGGATCACTACGTTTGTATCTTTAGGGTAAATACCCAGTAGTGCAATTGTTGGGTCATAAGGTAGCTCTATTTTCAATTTTTTGAGGAACCTCCATGCTGTTTTCCAGAGTGGTTGCACCAGCTTGCATTCCCACCAACAGTGTAGGAGGGTTCCCCTTTCTCCACATCCTTGCCAGCATCTGTCATTTCCTGACTTGTTCATTTTAGCCATTCTGACTGGTGTGAGGTGGTATCTCATTGTGGTTTTGATTTGTATTTCCCTGATGCCCAGTGATGTGGAGCACTT
>ML111269.1:118628-143628 GCA_003697995.1 Taxidea taxus jeffersonii
GTCCAGTGTGTCATTTAAGACCTTTATTTCCTTGTTGATCTTTTGCTTGGATGATCTGTCCATTTCAGTGAGGGGTGTGTTAAAGTCTCCTACTATTATTGTATTCTTGTCAATGTGTTTCTTTGATTTTGTTATTAATTGGTTTATATAGTTGGCTGCTGCCATGTTAGGGGCATAGATATTTAAAATTGTTAGATCTTCTCATTGGACAGACCCTTTGAGTATGATATAGTGTCCTTCCTCATCTCTTATTATAGTCTTTGGCATAAAATCTAATTGATCTGATATAAGGATTGCCACCCCAGCTTTCTTCTGATGTCCATTAGCACGGTAAATTGTTTTCCACCCCCTCACTTCCAATCTGGAGGTGTCTTGAGGTCTAAAATGAGTTTCTTGTAGGCAGCATATGGATGGGTTTGGTTTTTTTATCCATTCTGAAACCCTGTGTCTTTTGATTGGGGCATTTAGCCCATTTACGTTCAGGGTAACTATTGAGAGATATGAATTTAGTGCCATTGTATTGCCTGTAAGGTGATTGTTACTGTATATTGTCTCTCTTCCTTCCTGATAATACTTTTAGGGTCTCTCTTTGCTTAGAGGACCCCTTTCAATATTTCCTGTAGAGCTGGTTTGGTGTTTACAAATTCGTTCAGTTTTTGTTTGTCCTGGAAGCTTTTTATCTCTCCTATTTTCAATGACAACCTAGCTGGATAAAGTATTCTTGGCTGCATGTTTTTCTCGTTTAGTGCTCTGAATATATCATGCCAGTTCTTTCTGGCCTGCCAGGTCTCTGTGGATAAGTCTGCTGCCAATCTAATATTTTTACCATTGTATGTTACAGACTTCTTGTCCCGTGCTGCTTTCAGGATTTTCTCTTGTCACTAAAACTTGTAGATTTTACTATTAGATGATGGGGTGTGGACCTATTCCTATGGATTTTGAGGGGGGTTCTCTGCACCTCCTGGATTTTGATGCTTGTTCCCTTTGCTATATTAGGGAAATTCTCTACAATAATTCTCTCCAATATACCTTCTGCTTCTCTCTCTCTTTCTTCTTCTTCTGGAATCCCAATTATTCTAATGTTGTTTCGTCTTATGGTGTCACTTATCTCTCAATTTCTCCCCTCGTGGTCCAGTAGTTGTTTGTCTCTCTTTTGCTCAGCTTCTTTATTCTCTATCATTTGGTCTTCTATATCACTAATTCTTTCTTCTGCCTCATTTATCCTAGCAGTAAGAGCCTCCATTTTTGATTGCACCTCATTAATAGCTTTTTTTATTTCAAAGTGATTAGATTTTAGTTCTTTTATTTCTCCCGAAAGGGCTTTTGTTTCTCCCGACAGGGTTTCTCTAATATCTTCCATGCCTTTTTCGAGCCCGGCTAGAACCTTGAAAATCGTCATCCTGAATTCCAGATCTGACATATTACCAATGTCTGTATTGATTAGGTCCCTAGCCTTCGGTACTGCCTCCTGTTCTTTTTTTTTGTGGTGAGTTTTTCTGCCTTGTCATTTTGTCCAGATAAGAATCCGCTGTTCTCCTTGTTAAGTGAACTTGGTCTTGGCTGGATTTCTTTGATCTTCTGGGGGAGGGGCCTGTTGTAGTGATTCTCAAGTGTCTTTGCCCCAGGCGGAATTGCACCGCCCTTACCAGGGGCCGGGCTAAGTAATCCTCTCAGGTTCGTTTTCGGGAGCTTTTGTTCCCTGAATGCTTTCCGTAGAGTTCCGGAGGACAGGAATGACAATGGCGGCCTCCCAGTCTCCGGTTCGGAGGAGCCGAGAGCTAGGGGCCCCAGTCTTCAGTGTGCCATCAGAGAAGAGCGTTTAATCACTCCCGTCTCCCCAGCCTCCGTTTGCACTCGGAGACCGCGCTCGGAGACCACGCTTGGAGAAAATCGTGCGTCATCAGTCCCGTCTCACTGGCTTCTGGGAGCTCCGAGCTCACCCAGCCTGTGACCAAGCGTCTCTGTCTCTGGCCGAGTCCCACTTGGAGTCTCCGAACCCCGTAGATCCCTGAGCTCTCCCAGGTCGGATTCTCCCCGGATCTTGTGGGGACCCCTCGCACAGAGCACCGGCCCATGTCACAGACCACGGCTCTAGGAAACCCCGAGTTGAGAGCTCACTCCTTGGCTCTGTCTCCGCAGCCGGCTTCCCCATTCTAATACCTGTGAGCTCTGCGACACTCAGACACCCCCGATCCTTCTGTGACCCCGCGGGACCTGAGTCCACGCTGTCCCCATGAGGTCTTCACCCCAGTTTAGCCTCTGGAGTGATGTCCCTCCCTGGAGCAGACTTTTAAAAGTCCTGATTTTGTGCTCCGTTGTTCCGCCGCTTGCCGGGAGTCAGCCCCTCCCCCCGGGGTCTATCTTCCTGTCGCGTTGGATTCACTTCTCCGCTGGTCCTACCTTTTAGAAAGTGGTCGATTTTCTGTTTCTAGAATTGTTGTTCTTCTTCTCTTCGATCTCCTGTTGGATTGGTAGGTGTTCGGAATGGTTTGATAGGCTATCTAGCTGATCTCCTGCTGCCTGATGTTGTCTCAGCCTGCTACTTCTCCGCCATCCTGACTCTAAGGTTATGTATTCTTACTGAAAAATTGGGAAACCCCATCATATATGGTAAAAATTAACAGTTTTCCGTTATCTGATTTTGACTATTTTGAGGAATGGTCTCATATTTTTGATTAACAAGAATGATTATCTAATCAAGGATTTGTTTCTCAGACTATAACTAATTGTAGAAAAATAGCTTATCAAAAGCCTTTGCCTTCTTCCCCCACTAATCTTTTCACACTTTTTAAGCATTTTAAACTTTTTATCTGAAAATAATCCCAAGCTTTCCAAAAAAGTTTCAAGAATAGTACAAAGAACATAGATACATACATTTTTTTCTTTTTTAAGATTTTATTTATTTATTTGAGTGAGATACAGAGAGTGACAGTGATCACAAGTAGGGAGTTAGGGTAGAGGGAGATGCAGACTCCCCGCTGAGCAAGGAGCCAGATGTGGACTCAGTCCCAGAACCCTGGGATCATTACCTGAGCCGAAGGCAGACGCTTAAACGTCTAAGCCACCCAGGCACACCATACATACATTCTTTGACTAGATTTACTTGTTAGCATTTTGTTCCATTTGCTTTGTCATCTGTGCATGCTTTCTCTAATGATGTTTTACTCTCTACATATATGCCTCTGTTTCCTGAACCGCTTGAAAATAAGTTGCACTCATCATTCATCTGTTGATTTTTTTAAATAATGTAATTTTATACCTTTCTTCAAGGGAAAAATGTTTTTTCTCAGATAGCTCTATTATTTACTGAAATGTAGACACAACTTCAACTATTATATTTCACCATGTTTTTGTCCTATTATCTATTTTAACTACCATTCATGAGGTCCTTTTCATGCCTTGTGTCTGGAGTATACTATTTTTTCAGATTGTCCCTTAATAAATCTGAAGATCTGACACCCAGTACCTGTTGCCACAAAGTATAATGTTACAGCTTCTTCAGGTGACATATTACAGAATTTAGCAGTACCAAATTCTTGTGACATAATTTTTACTAAAGAAAACTCATTTTTAAATGTAAATATTTGTGTTTGAATACTCATACTAATTAGATCTCTCTATTCAGCAAAATTACATGGTGTTTGACCTTTAAGTTTGTATATTTACTATTTCAGCTTGATGTGGATTCACAGTGCTGAATTTTCATGTTCAAGTCCAAGTTGGGATTTCATTGAAGGAGTAGGCACATAAGTCCAGAATGAAGATGGAGCCTACCAAAAAGAGAACGAGATTCAAATCAGGCAAAAATAATAGGAGAGAGTTAAACTATTTTAAAATACTGATGGACAGATTGAAATTATTTTGAAGTTGTGAAATTTTTATTACTGTGTTTTTACTGATTAATTTATCAATATCTTTACTGTCTGAGGTTAAAACCAACCTTGAATAGATGAACACTGAATATTCTTCAAAATGGCATGAGATATGGAAGGAGTATAACTATGGTGAAGTCATTTCTATAACGTTTTCAGTGGCTGTAGAAGAGAGAGCCAGAATCAAGTTAGGCTCAGAGGGAGTGATGGTCTTACTGCTCCAATTGAGTATTTTGTGGGCAGAGGTACCACCTGTATTCCTGGAAGGACAGAGTTCAGAGGACAAAGTAAAAGTGCAGCACAATGTTGCCTTCTTCATGTAGCCACTGAATTTTGACCCAGAATTTTATCAGAAAGCCTCTTTGTCCTCTGATAACATGTAATTCCTGCCTGTTAGTGGGGTTTTTTTTCCTTGTGTGTTTATTAGTATTATGTAGACTGCCTGTTTGCTTTATGTTAGACCACTGCCAGAAAAACTAGACAGAACTAGTTTCGAGGATATTTTTCTTTCCGTAGCACCCACACGCAGGATGTGCGATCTATAGTAATTCTTACTCATTTGAAATACAGCAATTTGTTCCTGTCAGGAGAGGATAGGTTTGTTGTTTTAAATTGCCAGGTTTTGTTTTTGTTGGCGTGTTCCCCAATACAAATTGAATGGCTGACAAAAATCTATTTGTATGACAGTTCAATCTAGATAAGTGCCCTCTGTTGCCTAACGGTACAATTTGGGGTCTCAGAGATAAAAGCAAACTGAATGCCAGACTTGTAGCAGAGCTTCTTCGTGCAGATAACAGAAGGAATCCATATTCCTGAGCTACACAAATCAGACAAACAAAGAAGAAATATGCATGCACATCATCTTGTTTGAAATGGTGGTTCTTAGCGTCTACATAATAAAAGAAAATGGGAATATCTGACTTAGGAGAACAAAAAAAGTAGCTCATATGAGATATGCTTCTATTTGAAATTAAAGGGAAATGTGGTATTGACTTATAAAGTTGGAGAGAGTCTGTTGCTTAGCATTTTCCCATAGTATCCAGGTTTCCCCCGCTATCAGGAAGTGGAGTGTTCCTATGAAACCATCCATAAGCCGAAATGACATAAAGCGAAGAAACAACAATCATTGTTACGTAGAAAGATTTTTTTTTTAAACATTCCCAGACCCAAAGAACAACCTCTCTTATGCTTTTCTGATACCTTAGGAAAGAGCTTGCTAATGAATACACAAAATAAATGGAGATAAAGCACAGATGCTTACAACCCCAGGTCAGAACTCTGGCAGTGTGATGCTGAGATGCTGTGTGCTGTTTCTGGGGAAGGAGCTGAGTGGGGCCCCTTTCACCACTCAGGGTGGGAGCTCCCTCCCCAATAGCTCATTGAAAAACAAATGTGGAATGTTATTTTCACTTTTCGCCTTTTTTTGTAAAAGCAAAAATCCTCTTCAGATTTCCCATTAGCAAAAACAGGTACTGATGTAGGCCCTTAAGTAGAGGGCATAATGTGTATCTTCCAAAAACAGGGTATACCCATATTGGCTTTTGTCAAATGTATTTGCTTTCTATTTTAACTATTTCCATTTCCCTATTCTGAAATAAGTTGTATCTTTAGACAATGATTCCTTTGGGGCTTTGATATTCTGAGATTGGTTTGAAAGGGTCTCCTTTACTTCCTAAGATGAACTGAGAATTTGTACCTTTTGGCTAACCTCTGCCTTAAAACATGTCAGGCTTACCATCCAGGTATCTCTCAAATATAATTCATATATAAAAAGAGGGATGAAATATGTGGTAACAACAGTTTTTCCTAAAGAATTGGGACTAGTTCATACAGTAACAGACATCCTGGAAATATGGCTAAGAAGCCTAGTTGTAGATATTCTGAAAAAAGAAAGAATCCATAGTTCTTGGTGATGTATTGGATTTGGGAATAATTTTTAGATTTGTATCTGGGGAGACTGTGCATGGTAAAATAATATATCCAACTAGGGAAAACAGAAGGAAGAGCCATATAAGAGAAAGAAAACGCCCTCCTATGTCTCTGTTAAGTCTGAGATGCCTTCAGGTTTTCTTTTTTCCTTTAAAAAAAAAAAAGATGTATTTATTTATTTATTCGACAGACATCACAAGTAGGCAGAGAGAGAGAGAGAGGGGAGGAAGCAGGCTCCCTGCTGAGCAGAGAGCCTGGTGTAGGGCTCGATCCCAAGACCCGGGGATCATGACCTGAGCTGAAAGCAGATGCTTTAACCCACTAGGCCACCCAGGTGCCCTGCCTTCAGGTTTTCTAAGGCATCCATAAAGGAATTAGATTTATAAGAATAATATGCAAAAAACATGTCTTTGCCAACTTCTAGTTGGTAGTTAGAACAGTGAGTAAAAATAAGATCATTCAGATGAGTGAGAAGAGGTCTAAGATGAAGACTTAGTCAGACTGAGAGAGAAGTTATAATGAAGGAGATTGAGAAGTAGAGACCAGAGGATGGGAGGAATTCCTCAGGAGGATGGTGCAGTAACTGCCAAGGAGAAAGTGGGCAATGATCAAGAGGTCAAATGAGAAGAGGACTGAACAGTGGCCACTGGAGCCAAAGTTGGTGTAATCTGAGCAACAAAATTAATGATAAAGTATAAGACTATAAGTCAAAGTATAAAATAAATATCCTTAAGTCCATACTGATATCAATGAATGATTGGATAATGATTGAGTAGACTTCTTTTGTGTAGAAGAATGCCAAATGACTTATGAAGATACTCCTCCCTGAAAGAGAAAGAGCATAACCACCCACTTCTTAAATGTGAGCTGCATGCACATAGTAAGTATAATACAGAAGGGGGACAAGAGTAGCTTTTCAGTGGAGAAACATGACGAACACTACCTCAGCTAGGTACCAAGGTCAACATCAGTAGTGACAGGTCATGTTGATAGTATGTACCTTGGATATGATCTGATGAAAATGGTACTTTACCTCTTTGGTCTTCCTCCAAAAAACATATTACTGCAGTCTAGGCAGTAGGAGAACATCAGACAGATCCCAGTTGAGGGACATGCTACAAAAACACCTGATCCGTCTTCTTCAAAACTTTCAAAATCATCAAAAATAAGGAAAGTCTGAGAAATTGTCACAGCCAAGAGGAGCCTAAGAACAGATGACTAGTAAATGTAACATGGAATCCTGGATGGCATCAGGAACAGAGAAAGAGCATTAAGTATTAAGGAAACCTGGAAAAAGTATGTACTTTAGTTAATAATAATGTGTAATAATGGACTGTTGATTCATTAACTGTGACAAATGTACCATATTAATGTAAAGTGTTAATAGGGGAACCTAAGTGTGGGTTACATGGGGACTCAACTATCTTTGTAACTTTTTAGTAAATCTTTAACTATTCTAAAACTTCCAAAAGTTTACTTAGAAAACATGGCCGATGATTTTGTTAACTAGGGAGATACTGGTGATCCTATGGAGTCCTGTGGCATGACAGGAAAGCATCAAGTTTGTTTTAGGTTGAGAAGTGGTGGGGACATGAATAAGTGAAGTTAATGTTCCTGGAATACCCATTCAAGAAGCTTGGCCAGGAAAAGAAGGTTAAAGAGAGGTTGGGCATTGGCTGGGCAGTATAGTATGGGCTGAAATAACATTTTGAAATATATAAGGCTGGTATAGTTAAGAATGTTTATGTCCTTCAAGGATAGAACCAGTAGAAAGTGATACACTGATGATATAAAAGAAACAACATTTAACTGATGAAGCAAAGCCCCTGAGTAGGCAGGATTTTATTCTCTTCAGCCGAAGGTAGAGAGTCTTATAGGAAGAACATGTTTGTGAATCAGGTATGAATATTTATAGTTATTATAAGTTATAGTTTGGGGTCACCCGGATGGGGAAGTAATCTTCAGAATGTTTCCATAGAGAATTCGGACTCAAAGAACTTAGTTTTACTGCCTGAGCATCACAGTTTTATTGGCTATATTCATAAAGTATTAAAAGGCATCTCTGAATTATGAGAACTGTAACCTCACTACAACACAGCACATACTACAATAAAGAATCTGTCACAATGTGCATTCAAAAGCAAGTACTAGGGGGAAAAATACTGTAAATATTGTTTTCCTGTGAGATGGCTGGTTCCAATCTGAAATTGTAGAGTAAGTATATAGGGAATCACCAGATCCCATGGGCAAGAAGGCAGTTCTTAACCCATCTTAATAACCAGTGGGGCTTCTCTCCCGCCATGTGGGTAGATTATTGGTGCTTTATAGCAGAGCCTTTGAAGATTAATCTTGAAACATATCTAAGTTACACCCCTAAGTGTGGTTGTGACTCACACTCAGATCAGACATTTTATTCTATGATATAAAACATTCTGCCTTAAGCATTCATCACCCTGGAACTTCCAAATTTATTATTGTCAAGATTCCAGATGTTGACAACAACATATGAGTAAAGGCTTGTTTTTTGTTTGTTTATTTTGGAAGAGAGTGACAAGAAGCAAAATCTACAGACTGATCAAATTTATAGTTGATGATAAATTCCTAGAACCAGGTGAATGGTGCAGCCAAGCCTGCCTTGGGGACGGAGCAGTAGGACGGCCCCAGCCTGCCATGATGGTTTGGTAAAATGAAAGGTGGTGTGGTAAAGTAAATAGAGCACTGACGTTGGGAAACAGATGTCATCCTCCTTCTGCCTAGTCTTTCCCAAGTGTGTAGCCTTAGGGAGATTACTCATCTGGCTTAAAACTCTTCATCTCTAAATATGAAAGGCTGGTCTAGACATTGTCTTACATCAGTTCTGGTTTTTTTTTGAGATAGCTCGGTGTCAGTTACAGAACCATTGAGATCATTTGCTCTTAGATATCTAGATCACATGAAATTATGGTTATGGACAGATTTTCCATGAATGATCACTTTTCCTCCCTGATGCTAGGCAGATTACATAAGGATACCTACGTACAACTTAATTATGTAATTCATGTACTGTATTTCAGTAGTTCTTTAAAAAATACAAATAAAGCATCTGTTATATAGCATTCATCTATCAGAGTATCATTTTTCCAGTGGAAGTACATAGGGTATGTATATGTTATTATTGCCAAACAAAACAGTAAACATTTTGACATTTTGATTATTTCAAGTATAGTCTATAGAGTTATTTTATATTCAGAAATATTTCAAAGAATTAGATTTTGTCGACTGAAAACTTAACACTATTCCAGATGTTGACAACAACATCTGGGCATTCTATTATGAGCTGATTTTCTGAATGAAGTAACTTAATTATTGATTGACAAGCTAACATGATTTAAGACACAGCCACACTGTGTTCAAAAGCAATGTGAAAGTCATAAACTACAAGCACATGCAAGCAAGTGAGGCCACAATACTAACTCACACTGCGTTTTGAAACACCAATGCTAAACTTAAATTTTAGGCTGATGTTTAGAATTGCTGGAGGAGGAAATGAAGAAGTACAGTTACATGATTTCTGGGCTCTCTGTTTTGCAAATCATTAAATGATGTAGCAGCAATATGGTCAGAGTTCCTGGTATAAATAAAGGTCTATTCTAGCATTGTGAAGCTCAAATAGACTTCTTATTCCATATGGATTGCATATGGGTTTGCATGAGCCTGTATATGTGTTTGTGTGTGTGTGTGTGTAACCTCATTATATGATATACATAATCACATGTGATAGTATAGATACATTTTTAAAAATAGAAGTGTGGTATAATCTCGCTCATTGTTTACAGCCAAAACATAAATATCTACTTCAAACATGTAAAATGTTTTGAAAGTATAAGCAGAAATAAAAAATGAAAGTGATTATGGTAGAAAGACATTATTTTCTTTCAAAAAAATTTAAATATCTTTTCCTGGTATTACATACTAAGAACAATGGATTTCAGTGTTCTCATGTTGACCTGCTTTTCCAACTGTTGGTAGCCTAGCAGCAGGGCATCCTATCCTAGTATTTTTCTCTCTGGTGGCTTGCATATGGCCCATTGGCCATGACTTTATGATAGATAGAAAGTGTGCTTTCCCTTTATGAATGCTACAATATTGGTGACATGTGGCATGTGCACTTTCCAGCGAATGAGCTTGACCTTTAACTCTAAACAGTCCCTTGAGCAGGAGCAAGCCATGTTTAGTGGAATGATTACTGAGAAGAAACAGACTGGAACCTGCTTTCTCTGATAACATTAAAGAAATGCAGTAAAGTTTTTCCTACTGAAAGTCATCCAAAAATGGTAGCATCACAAAATAAGAAATTGGGCAAAACAATGTAGTAGACTTTACTGAGTTAAATAATATGAACTTTTTAAGGTTGCTTTTGGTATATATTGGCACATCATTTTCTAGGGAAGATAGGCTAATTTATACTCTCAGCCATATATGTGTACAGGTTTTATTGCATCCTTTCCAATATTACCAACTAATATTTAGCTGAATGTCTTTTGCAAGGTTATCACATCCAAAGTATTATGTATGATAGGTTTCCATTTGTTTATAATATTTAAATTCATACAACAGCCCCAAGAAATAAATATTGTTGCTATTTTAGATATTGAAGAAAGTGATACTCAGAAAACTTAATTTGACCAAGATCACATACTGAAATGTTATTTCTGTTCCTCTTGCTCAGTGCCCCACACTTTTTTCATCCTACTTTCCAAGGATTTAACATTTACCTAACACTATACTTTGCCTTTACCTAAATCATATAGCATGATGTGTTTTAATCTTAAATTGTTGTGTGTGTGTGTGTGTGTGTGTGTGTGTGTGTGTGTGTGTTTTGGCTAGAAATTAATGTGGTACAGAGAACACAGTGATGAACAAAATTTCATAACTTCCTTTTTATTTTTTTCCTCCAAAATGTAAGTTTCCTGTCCTGGATTGATGAGCTTTTTAAAGTCCTGGGTCAGGGGTGGAGTGTGTTTGAAAAGCTGAAATTGGTCATGGGGAAATATAAGTGAGTTTAAAAATGGAATGCTTTGTGCCAAAGATAGATGCATTTTAGAAAATACCATTTGGGCACTATAGAAGTATGATATTATTTAATTCAAACCAGCTAGAATTCAGTAAGAAATGAATGCCAGTGATTATATGACTAGCTAATAAATATAATTTCATGGTATTCTGTAAGATATCCCTAAGTGTTAACTGTAACAGGAGCAGTTAAATTCTTTGGCTATGAAAGCATAACAATTTCTAATCACCTGGTAACTTTGGGCATTATTAAATATATGGAGATCGAAAGACATGGTAGAAGCAATGGAAAAGTCTGGCCAGACTGGGTAATTTGTTTTAGACCTATGGAGAAATCTATTAACCATTTCTTCTATAGACCAATTTGATTAGGAAGTAGGGCAAGCAGTTCTTTCATTACTTACCAAAACCATGTTGCACTTTGTATCAATTATTTGGCTGTCTGCAGCACATAGATTAGAATAAAGGGCTTTCTTAGTGTTTGTGAATGTTGTGGATTGCTGATTAGTAATTAAAGTACTGAATGAAGAAAATTAGGCCAAAATTGAATGGGAATGAGAAAGTCTTAATTCTGTGATACAGATGTTAGAAACAGATTGTCTTGAGCAGCCCATTCAACATAGTGACATTCTACATAGCCATGGAGTGTTTGCCTCCCATGTAAAGCTCAATTCAAATGCCTTAGAGATGGTTTCCTCTCCCCTGCCTTGTGATGTAGCTGTATGGGTATTAATTTAGTGAAATATCCTGTCTGCCAGGTGTGGGAACTAGCTGATTTTATTGTAATACCGGATCATTACTTAATTCATATGCAACAGAGTGCAGCACATGGAAAGCATTATAAATCTATTTACAATGTGGCTGGTCTGATGATAACATTGTATTAAATTCCCAGGTGAGGCAATTTAAGCAATTGCTTTGCCATGTGCACGCTGTGGAAATTAAATTCTCATATATGCTTTAGTAATAAACCAACTGCATTGTTATGCTTATGCAAGTGGTAGGTTGTAGAATCCTCATTCTGGCTGTGTGTACCGTGTTTCACATGTAGAACGGTACAGAAGGCTGCAACACAGATCACAGTTCTTAATTAGTTTCAGCTAAGTTAATTCATTTTGCTTGTAGTCTAGCAGTGCGGATCCAGGAACATATTCAGTTCAGTTGGGAAATATTAAGGCTTGGGTCAAGTAGACAGATTGTTTCAAGCCAAATTTCCAGATAGAACTAGGCAAGTGTATCTGTTTGAACTTGACTTTAAGAAAATCAGCCAATCGGTGTGCAAAATCAGCCAATCAGTATCCGTATAATAGTGAAAACTGCTTGGAATCCGAAATCCTCACTTTCACAATGAGGGATTCACTTTTGTCATCAGCTTAAAACAGCCATCGAAACTTTGTGTCTAACTTTTTAGGGATAACAGTCACTTGTTAATTTGCCATATTCTTTCTATAGTTCATATATGGTCTATATATTTTTCTGTCCAACTGTGTCTAGTCCACCTAAGTTTAGCATAAGTTAGAAGGAATAAGCTCTACACAAACACACAACTAAAAGTGAGAAATGCTCTTGTATTTAAGTGTGCGTGTGTGTGTGTGTGTGTGTGTGTGGCAAATATTGTCAGTTGAAGCTTTCCACCCTTATGGTACAGACCCGAAATTGCAATAGATTACAAACTGCATAGAGCTTCTGTCTTCTCCAGAAGCCACATAGAAAGCACCAGTAGACAGTGGTAACTGACAACTAAGACTAAAAATGTTGACAATTTCTTGATTTGCCTGGTTAGCTTATGTATAGAAGTCATTAACTATTTATAAAATGCATTATGAATTGGGTTCCTTCAAACTGTAGCTGAGTGTGTGACATTTCCAGCTCAAATTCTCATGCTTGCATTTGGCTAAAGTGCAGATTTTATACAGTTGATAATAAAGTAAAAATATTTTAGTTAGTTTATCAAGATATAGTCGATGTTTCAGCTTCATTAACTTTGAGTCATCTGAATTAAAATATACAGAGCACTTAGTAATGGAGAGTGAGGTTATTAAAAAATTGCACAAAAGGTAAAATTATTTACTGATGTTTTGGAGGGAAATTATCAATAAAATAAGCAGTTTGTCATTCAAAAGAATTTGCCTTTTTTGGTATCCAGTCAGTTTAGTGATGATCCTACAGGCTGAATTATAGCTGATTATAATCAGCTTACTTAAAATTTCAAACCACAAAAAAATTAGGAGAAAATACCAATGTCAGGCATTTAAATATAACTCTTAATAAAGTCTCAATTTTTTTTAAATTGTAAAAGAATACTCCAGTGTAAAGAGTTCAATTTTCTGCATCAGTTGTGTCATTTTCAAGAGGAACTATCTCTGATATTTGAAATGAGGGTTTTTTTTTATTTCTTTAAGACAAGTTACTTTAATCAGAGAACATTTTATAAACTCAACGTATCATTTGCTTAATTACATCCAGAAAGCCATCCAAGTGACCAGTTTTTACCATCCCAATAGAAAAGTCTGACATTTATAGGGAGCACCCTTCAACTGTGGGTAAATCCTTAGTTCTCTTCTGTTGCTAAGCATGTACACTCTTCATTGCTGGTTTTCAAAAGCAATGGATTCTCACCAAAACAAGATTAGATATTTAGGGATACATGTTTGTAATTTTCTTCTTCTTTTGATGTTTAGTAAATCAAAATAAGAAATAATGTAATTGAACAATCTATGCCAATTTGTTGGTATTTTGGTGAAAGGGGGAAAAACAAAAACAATCTCCATATGATATTCTTGCATACTGTGGAATGTTTTAGTCCCCCATAGTGATGAAATGAATAATTAAAAAGGCAGCTCTGATACCACAGCCTGTTTAAAGGTTCTCATTTCCTTTAATGCTGTAAAATATTTTGGCTTAGCTAGTTTGAAACTACTGTAGTGGGGATCTCCAAATGGGTAAAAGAAAGGTTTGGCTTGATCTAACTAGTTTTGTAAGGCGGTGAGGTATACTGACCTTGCAGTGTAGTAATTCTGTATGAAGTCTATAGGAATAATTAATAGTAGCTTCAACAAATACTATAGGAGAAGCAGTCTTAATACGTGCTGTCTGTGGTGGTAAGAAGTCTGACATGTTCACAACTGAATGAGCTGGTTCACTCCTGATTTGTTAAGACATCTGATACAGATGTCATTAATGACCCGAGGCTAATGACTTAACTTTGCAACTTTGTCTTCTGCAACATTGTTGGTTTTATTGATCTATTTACAGACTTACTGTATTTGCCAAGGTACAAGAGATAAACTCGCAACAGAGAAGGGGGCTTGGGGTAGAGACTCAGGGCAGAGAAGGGATGCCATCATGTTTCTACTGAAACATCCTGCAGTTTTTGCATCTTTTTCCTGAGTGTATTCAGAGGGTAGTAAAATGGGGAGGAAATTTGGTGTGGTAGAATGAGTACAGGTTCTGGTTTCATTTTAACAAAAGTGGTCTTTAGAAATTCCATGAGAATGATTTGTTTTTTGAAAAAGATAAAATAAAATAAAGGGATGTCTAGTTTCGTTTATTTCTATTTATACTCCAGTCAGCCTTTTCAACTAGGTTCTACCAGAGAGTTGAGCCCTAGTACCGTTAGGTTTCTATTTGATGTGATGAACTAAACTCTATCTTATGTACCATCCTTGATAGATTGAGGAAATGGTCATTAAAATAATTTTCCATTTTGTGGTTCAGATAAGGAACCCCAATTGAGAAAGGCTGCAACTTTAACATGATTCAAAAATCTATTGGGTTTTCTTGTTAAAGGTCCTTTTAAATTCTAATATGATTTCACATTTAACATAATCATGATCTGTATGTTGCAAAGGAGTATAACTTACTAATATAAAAATCTGATTAAAAATCTTGTTGACTTCTGCTCAAGGATTATGAATAGTCCTTTTTAAACTACAGTAAATTTTCGGATCATAGTTGAATAAGTACAAAATTTTAAAGCCTAAACTGTAGCCTGCAAATGAGAGAAGATTACTATTTCCCAGCTGCCGTTTTTAAATTGATTGTCTTTTGCTTAGTTCAGAAGCAGAAAAGGCAGCAAAGTAACCTGTAAATCTGCATTTGGATCTGAAAGTGTGATGCTGAAGGAGGATCTGAGGATGGCACTCCAGCTTCCCAACTAACTTTCAGAGCCTTTTAGCTTTTCCATATGTGTGTACATTTAGATAATTCATAAATTGCATATAGACACATGTCCCTCTGACTTCACAGGTCAAGGTCGATTTCTTATAAAACAAAATTTCATTGAGTGGAATGTTGACTCATAGCCCACTTGTCTTTATTTACCAAGACTGAGAACGGTTGACTCAGCCCACTTGCCTTTACTTATTGGGATTGAGAAATTTAATTTGTACACACACACACACACACACATTACTTTTCCTTAGGCCATTATTTGAGGAGGGCTCAGGGTCATTTAAGTTATTGTTTGGAAATGGGATGGACTTTTAAGTTCCATCTCTTTCTGGCTAGTAACATCACAACAGTTCAGGAAATACAGATAGATGAACTATTGTCGAGGCATTCCAGCGTACAGTTGGAGTCATAATAGTATCCTAGAATTAGAGATTTTAAAAGACCTATATTATAAAGTTCACTTCCTGCCACCATTTTAAAGATGCCCATATACACTTGTTTTAATTACAATCTGGTGAGTTTTGCCGATAGACGGCTTATGTCGCTGTATTTCCTTCAGTGTAGGAGTCTTATTTGAATGACTACATATGGAATAACATCCCAGTTCTCATCCACTTGTGAATATTAATGGAGTACTTACACAATGCAGAATTTTTCTTTCATTACTGGCATGTGAAAAACTTCTAATTTACATTAAACTTCTCAAGTTCAAGAACTTTACCCAACTTTGGTTTGCAGATCTTAGCAAATAGGTTTCCATTAGGGGGCTCTCGAGGTTTGAGATGATGATCAGCCTTGATACCAGTAATGCTCCGAAGCCTTTACTTTCTAACGTTCATCTCGCTCTCTCCCTTTTTGTTTTGTTTTATAGAAAAGGTCACGGATTGCCTACAGTGACGAAGTACGGAATGAGCTCCTAGGGGATGATGGGAATTCCTCAGAGAACCAGGTAGAATGCTAATCAGGAAGGCCCGGTGGGTGGCTGGAGGGTGAAGGAGGTCACGGCGCACTGGGCTCTCAAGCTGCTCCTTAACAGTATTAGCAGCAACTCATGTGGAAGCGATACTGTTTAATGCAAAGCTGGAGTCTTAATCAACTTCAAAATGTTTCTTGGAGATCTTACATTTAACCCTTTACCTTGTGATCACTGTCTGCTATCTTTTAAAAAAATCTTTTCTTCTCTTTTCTTTATTATTTAGTACTTAAGGAATAACTTGAAACACACTGTTTGCAGACAAAGCCAAGGTCTTCACCTCAAACACATGTAAAAGGAATAAAAAAGTACATAATGCAGCTTTGATAATAATGCAGTATAATTAAATCAACACTTGCAGCAAAACAAATGAAAGTAAGCTTTCAAAATTCAACAGGGCAGCTCAGTCTCCTATTGTGGAGCTTCTTAAAATACATTCACCAAAATGCAAATTGTGAGCACCAGTGTGGAACTTAGATACTCAGATAGAGGTCCTGCCTCTGTCAAATAATAATAACAATAATAGGAAAAGTCTTTCTCCAGTTTAAGATCTGCAGAGGCAAAAAATAAGATACAGTTTCTTCTTAAAATGGCCTTACAACTTGGCTGTCAGTTCTCATTGGATCACACAGCAGTGTCATGAGTCTAATTAATGTCCCACTTCTTTCTCTGAATTAATACTGCAGACTTCATTAATTCTTATAGATAATGTATATAACTTAAAAAAAAGTCTTAAGAACCTCAGCGTAGAGATGACTTTTAAAGTGTCTCAAACAACCCTAGTGACTTACTCTCTTTGACACTTTTAAAGAAAATAAATGATGGGAACTTTGGAAGCGAGACCTGAATGTGTTTATTAATATTCCTTTGGCAAGTATTGTAAAGGTGTCTACTCTGCCTAAATAAAAATGAACAAATCATTCATTGAGCAAACCAAAATTTTTTAATAAGATAGTAAAACAATATATTGATACACATTATAAAACTTGCATAATTATATTTACCTTGTCAGATAGATTATATTACACCTCTACATATGCTGGAACTATATTACTATCTACTCTAATGTTAATATTGTAAATGGAATGTTGCTTATGTGATTAAGGCCCCCATCCATCCACCCAATAAAAGGAGTGGGGAGTAGAATCACTGAGCTCACTGTATTTGTTTTTGGAAAGATCTCACCTCATCCACTATTTGGATGTTATCAGCTGGAGTTTAGACATGTAAACATGTTAAGATTTGACTTGGGATTTCAGCTTCCCTGTTTGAAATGTGAGACTGGCTAAGAGAAAAAAATTAAGAAGCACATCAAACATAAAAGGGTGGTGGGATGAAGGGTTTTACTCATAATAGATTAAATAGCATGAGGATGAGAGAAAAAAATATTGTTTCCTATTTTAAGTGAGATTTAGATTGTTCATATCTCCTGAATGAATCATAATTTTATTTCATATCTTTACTGCAAAAAATATGCTTTTTTTAAAAAGAGCATTCACTTTTTTTGCAAAAAAGAGAATGCATAGTTCCCATGTCAATTCTCTAGAAAGCTATAGATCTTTCCTTCATTTGAAACTACTGCTTAATATAGAAGAAACAGAAAGGAAGGGGTGTTCCTGTCTAACTCACACTCCTTTATTCTAATAGATGTTGTAGTACTCTGACAGGGATCCCTTTTTTTTTTTTTAAGCATGTTCAGTTCTCTTAATGGACATTTTATGTGCCTAAAACATTTGCCTCATGTACATATAAGTATGACTTTTTTTATGCCTAAAGAAAAATATTCTGCAGAAATAGAGTTCATATTTTCTGAATTTTTCAAATTATATTCCTGTCACTTTAAAGTGATTACGCTGAGATTTCCTCTGGACTTGTATAAATCAAACTTACAAATTCTGAATGTGCTTGGAGAACCTGAAGTTTAGTTGTAAGGAGCTGTCATTTCAATAAATAGAATATGATAAATTATAGTCATGAGACAGTGTAACTGTTAGATTATTAGTTATGTGAACTTTTCAGTCCAAAATTTGAATTAGGTTTGAAAGTTCAAAGACACTACATTTAACTTCTTGGCTATTTTGTTGCCAACTATAACAAAATTTCTATTCCATAATGAAATGATTTAGTTTTGTTTTGGGGCTTTTTATCACAATACAGGAATTTAAATCCCTCAAACTAAAACACATCCCTTAGTCAGGAATGGTCACTTGAGAATAACTCTATTCTGCATCAGTATTCATTCAGACTATGAAATCAAAACAGAAGCTCTCTTTAAAGGAAGAAAAGATTTTAAGTTGGCTCTTTATATTAATTTTTATAGCTGAGGGGCTGAGAAGATAGGGTTCTTTTTCTGGGTAGGATTACCTGTAATTTATATAAGAAAATATTTCCTGCCCACAACTAAGTTTATCTTCAAGTTAATTGTTGATAAATTGACTTTCAGAACTTTGTAGTCATGTAATATGTAAGATAAGCTTTTAATATACAGACAAAACTTAGAGATAAAATGAAATAAAAAATGTATGTTTCATTGAAATTGGGATGTATCTCAATTTTGAAAAATTATATATCAGAAAAGGAAAAATAATAAAGAATTACAGCAGCGGTTGAAAATAGGTAAAATGACTACTGACTGGTTATTTTTGATGCAACATACATATCCTCCCTATAGTGGCTTTTTTGTAGAGATTCAGACAAATGTGAATGCCATAGATACTATTTCTCATTCTGGCCATTTATAATGCATTTTTTTAGGCATCTAAAACCTGTTAGACACATAATCTGCGTGTAAAGTATATTACTTTATTAACTGTAAAGTATATTAATTTACTCTTATATAAACATTTCTGACATGATTAGAAATGTCAAGATTTCAGCAATTAAGAATTTTTCAAGTACATCTTTAATGTCCCTCATACAGTACACAATTTCATTTAATTCCAAATTAATTGCTTTGTATAAATTCACTTCTGATTCATATCCATTTCACGCACTCAAATATGGCTCATCCCTCATTTACAAAGAAAGGACAAAATTACCTACTTTGCACATTTGAATATTGTTGGGTCATTGGCTTTCCAAGGACTATTGTCTTAGGCCTTATCATCCTATTATTTTCAAATACCATGTTTTCCATTCCATATGGCAAGATTTTAATTCTTTCAGAGAGATGAGGTTTTGAAATGTAGTACTTCTGTATTTAGAATGGAAATTTTAATATTTGTTTTAGTGTCATGAAAACCATTCTCAGGAAAGAAAAAAAAAGCCATATAGAAGTCAGTCCCCTAATTCCCTTCATAGTGAAGTATGATGATGGGACACATAAAATGTTCCAGACTCTACTTTTGAACCCTAATGGTCTTTCAGTTTCCATATGCAAAATTATATTGATTGCTGAATACATGTGAGTAAACGAAATCTTAGTAAATCCTAAATAGAAGGTTCAAATACATGTCTAAGGAGTAGGATATTCCTAAACGTGCCGAAATTTTTGTGGCAAAGCAATATTTAGCAGATATGATTGCTTAATTTTTTTAACGCGACGTTCTCTTAAGTTCCGATTTGAGCTTGCTGTGCATAAAGTGTGTCAAACTTCAGCTACCGACCAGGGGGTGAAGTCGGTCAATTTAATTCCCCAAGATCTAAGGAAGGTCGGTATCATTTCATATAGCCCTGGCAGAGCGGATCATTACCAGGCACAAATCTGTTCGTTACGTGCTGAGGGTTTATAGCAAAATAAATAGACTGTCATCCTAAGTTCAGAAAATTGTGTGTTCGACCCACGATAATGTGTAAAGGGCGTTTAATAGAGTTCAGCATTTATTCGTTATCTGTATGCGGACAGAGACGGCAGTGGCGTTATCAGCTTTAAAAAAAAAATCGGTGGTTCTGGGGGTCACGTGCCGCGCCGCACACACACAGGCGCGCGCGCAGGGACCCTCACGGGCGCCGCAGCGCAGTTTTGATTCTAGCCACCGCAGAAGGCTTAACCACAAGAGATTCCACTGGTTCAAACCAGCGTAAACCAGATTTTTTCAGCCCACAAAGGAACAGATTACCTCTTGTATCAAATTCTGCATCGGAGGGGAAAAATTCTTTGTTTCAAAAAAGATGTTGATTATCATAACTCAACATGGTGGCGTGGCACATTTTCAAGTCGCCTGCGATGGAGCTAGTAACTCAATAAAATACGAAATCACGACTTTCAGTCTAGCCTAAGCATTGTTAATTTTCAAAAATAGACCATCTTTTGTTTACTTGAATGAAAACTCCCAGCCTAAGGGGTGGGGGTGGGGGGGAAGAAGGTTAAAACCCCTCCCATTACCTAGCTTAGCTACAAATCCCGCGTAGGGGTGGAATGCAGCCATGCGGCACAAACGAGATAGAACGTTTTTTGTTTGGAACCTATTGAAAAAACAAATGGGTAGCATTTTTAAACACTCATTGATTATGGCAGGGTGGCATGCCCCAAATGGTCTCCATTGCTGAGGAGTAGTTTTAAACTTTGGCCCTTTAAGTATCATAGTCAACTGAAGAATGGTGCCCCCAGAAAGAAAAGATAGCTGTGCGATCAATTTCCCAGATCGCCTCTTTCTGAGAATTAATGTTTGCCTTTTTCTCCCGTGATGTTCAGATAGCAAAGAGAGAGATTCCTGGATGTGATAAGCCAGGTGTTGTAGTTTAAAATTTTACTTCTTCTTGGGAAGAACGGTAACCTTTCACGTGAAACGGGATGAAACTCACAGGCACTGGATGGTTGCTGAGAGGATATTAATTAAAAATAATTACGACTTCCTGTGTATTTTGAGAGGGCGGTATTAAAAGTTTCCTTTACACTAAACGCATTGTGAGACATTATGGAATAGATTCTGTACCCTCTCTATAGAAGATCCACAACAATTTTGAGTTCTCATTTCTTTTGTACTTGAAATACTTTTCATATAGCAAATAAAATAACAATAAGCTGGAATGCATACTGCCTTCCTTGAACCAGAGACAAAACCAGCATTAAGCACTGAGTAAGCCGGGCTATAGTAAACGTGATACTTTAAGAGAGACTTGTAGTGAGCAATTCATGGCACGTTTTCTCCCAAAGCAATAGTTTAATTTATTGGCTTGTATATGTCAAGTGTTATAACAGATGTTACAGATATTTGGATGTTTAAAAATTATCAGTTGTAGCCCCGAATTGCTGAGGATGCAAATTTCAGACCTAGAACATGGTTTATAGTCTTTCCCAACATAGGTTTCAGTTTCTATTCGTTGCAGAAACTATGGCAGTCATCTCAACTACACAATGATTCTGATTTAGAATACTGTGAAACATAGACACAAACCCAGTGTGTCATCTCACACACACACACACACACACACACAAAGAATGAGCCAGATATATGGTTCTATTCATTTTCTAGTTTCTGAAGAGTTAAATAACTTGTTTTATCTGTTATATTTAAGGCAAATAAACACATGTTCTACAGAGGAGAATTAAAACATTATCACAGGGAATTTACCAACAAGTAAAGAGTGTTTTTTTTTGGTTTTGAGTTCAGTGAGAACAGACCGCAGTACAAATGAAGTAAGAGAGCTCATAGCTCATGGCTTTGAGATGGCCCGGTTTACAAGATGAAGAAAATTAAAAAATGAAGAAACTTCAAAAATTAAAAACAACAACAAAAACCACCATGTGATTGCAGGAGCCTCTTAAGCAAAACAAATCCTAGAAATTAACTCTGATACACACAGTATTTCTAAGGACAGTGAAATATTTTGATACTATGTCCTAAATATTATCTCTCCTGGCATGCCTTTTTAAAATAATGTTACCTCCAAATATAATCCTATTCCTAGAGTGGGCCCATGTATGATATTAATTAACATAATTATTTATTTTAAATATTTAGTGGGACAAAAGCATGAGCTATTAATCATTTTCATTTGCAGGTAAAATCCGAAATCAGTTGTCAAGATTCAAAATAGAGAAACATCCTGAAAACTTGTATATACAAAACCTCTTCAGTGGTACATTCTTAGAACAGAGGAACAGTAAACTTGTTTTCTTTCTTTATAATATAGACTTCTATGAAGCCGTTCCCCTTTATTTCATGATGGTGTCTTAGAAGTACTTTAAAAGAGAATTTCACACTATTCTCTTTGTTTAATGTGACAGTGTGAGAAAGTGATCTTTATTCGTTCAAAAAACTCTGCATGTAGTCTATGTTTAGGTTCTTTTAATGTGTTTGTCTGTGATTTTTAAATGCTAAACATGTAAACAGATAAATTGTCAATGTTAATTCTGTATCCTGTCACACAACTGATCTTTCTTTCCTGCCATTTCTTTCCTTTTTATCTTTTTTTTTTGTGCATTCATGTTGCAGTTGATAAAATTACGTGAAGAGGTGAGTGTTTCCTAGCTTGCTTTTTTTTTTAAATTCTGCTTTTTCCTATAAAATTGAGTTTCTAAATCTGAAGTAAGATCTTTGGGTTCATTTTTTTCCAGGAAAATTTACACGTAGCAAAAGTATTGATTATATGGCTAGAAATGTTCTTTGCTGACTATCTTTTTAAAAAAACAAGTAAACCCTTATCATGCTTATCACAGTGATCATTGTTGGTTGGCATCTGGATAAAATTCATATTTTAAAGGCCAAAAAAATGAAAAATATAAAGGGATATCTTTAAACTTCACCCAAGTGTTATATAGACTAATCTCAGGTTTGTTTTATTTGTATTGGTTTTTCAAAGAAGTCAGTGTGATTAAAAATGTTTTTTTCTGACATTCCAATTTACTGAAAATTATTTTTAAATAGACTTTTCCCTCACCCAAAATTCTTAAGTTCAACACAAGATAGCATGTTTTTAGGGAAACACACATTTGTTATAAATACTAGTTTGTGTACACAGATACTTAAGAATAGCCAAAGCTCTCCTCATTGTTAAAACACTCTTCTTTTTGTAGAAATAGCACCCAAGTGAGTTCTCATTTTTCTGAATTGCTGGCCTGTTTTATAATGCAGCTCCAGACATTTTTGTGGCCCAGCAAATATTTATAGCAATGTTTATCATTGCATCCCTGTACCAGTGAAGGATGCTGAATGATTCTGGTCTTGTTTTTGTTTTGTTTAACTAAGCCACACTTAACAAATATGTTTTGGTATTCTTTTTCAGAGAAAAAAACAGGTATATGTTTTACTTAGGGAAGTTGAGTTTTGTTATTTTTATATTAGGGCATAAAAGAATGGCCCATGTTGTAATTTGAAAGCTCCCTAATTGCTTATAAAGAGTACCATGAATTATTTTTGAGTTTAGATTAATTGCATTGATTTTTTTTCCTAGAATTTTTTTATCAGTACGTCATCATTCTATTGGTGATGTGAATGCTACATGAGAGGCTTGTAGACAGTGGTTTTCACCAACTGGTGATGTAAGATGATCTAGTGACATCCTCTTATAGTAAAAGTAGTAATGATCTATAACATAAAGGGTGAACATATAGAAAACCCTTACCCTCCAACCTTCTCCTGTTTTTTTTTTTTTTATGGAAGCAGATGTATATGCTAAATGAATATCATCAATTGCAGTTTTGATATATGAAATTATTCCTGAGGTGAGTGATACGCAACATTATTTTCCTGCAAGACAGAATATCTGCTTCTGTGTATTTGCATATGCTCATGCTTAGGTGAAGAATCTGAATTTTCACATCCTAATGGAAAAAACAATAGACTCGAAAATCTCTGTGTGAAGAAACTACATACAAAGCTCTTCTTAATTTAGTGAATATAATTTAAAAAATATAGGCCTTATTACAATCAGCATTTTTGACAGATTTACCTTGTTAAGCTGAATTGTGTGGACTTAGAAATCTTAATTCTAAAAGCTGAAAATATCACGTCTACATTTCTTTTAAAATATGTTCTATCATGATTTTTGGCTTCCTTCTTTTGTTGTGCCTGTAGCAACAGTTTCATCAGTAATGGCTCTGAGCTGCACGTTTCCAAAACTATAACCTGGAATGGAATTATACTTGGCAGAATTAGATCATTCAACTAATAGAATAATATACTCTGGAATATTCTTTTAAGTCTTTGATACAGATGTAGCATTGATATTTGTAAAAACAGATTACGATGATGACAGTGCCTTGGTATCTGGTTTGCTCAGAAGAGATTGTTTCTCAGTCAGGATTCTAACAGTAATCAAACAGTGAGTGTGCCCCCAGATTTCCTCCTTGTACCTCTCCTAAGAACACAAGCACTCATCTGATTCAAAATAGGATGTTTGGTTGTGTTTGGATACAAAGTATGCCCCATCCCTTCCTTGGGATGGTCTTTCTCGGCTCAGTTCTGGGAAGCGGGCATGCTTGGAGGCAGGCTGGTGTGTGCAGGAACTGAACTGGTTGGTGTTGGCTGTGCTGAGCCCTGCATCTGAATCCCGCCTTTGCAGCTCTCCACATTGCACAGCTCCTCACGCAAGTGGAGCTCTGTCTGAAACTCCTGCACAGCTTCACTTACCTGCTTTGAAAGGGCTGAGGAGAGGGTGAGAGAATGAGTTTGGGATGGAGTGTGGGGGCAAGTTGAAAGCATCAGCTGCTACTGTAGTGTATTTCCTTTCATTTTCAGAGACCAGGGCAATGCACAACTAAGGGAACAATGTAAATAGCACAGCTGTTACAAGAACTTGATTTTAGCTTGACTTAAGTGAAGAGGTTCCAAAATACAAAGTGAGGTCCTGCTGGAAAGCTGCTGGTAAACCGGGAGTCCTCTTGTGTGCAGATTTACTCTGATAAAATTGAACTGTCCTGAAGACGAGTTACTTCCATTAGTTAGGAATATGCATTTTTTGGGCAAAGTTCTTTTAGAAATTTTGCTCCCTGTTAGAGCCATACACTTAATCATCTGTTCTGGCTCTCTTTCATGGAATTCCAAGAATCATTCTAGATTTAAATGCTTTGTTTCTTACGTTATCTATTATCATGTAGTTAGACTGCCCATTTCCAGTA
>ML111269.1:146128-168376 GCA_003697995.1 Taxidea taxus jeffersonii
AATGATTGCTAGCACACAGTGCAGTCTCCGGTTGCTTGCTCCTCTACATTTACTTACATATGTAAAAATTAACGTTTTAATCAGTCTAAATGATGTGAACTAGGGGCAAAGAAGTACCAGTATCCAGCTTACCTTATTTGTTCTGGTGTTGAAAATGATTCCTAATGATTCTATTTAGTTTCAAAAATCCTAATCAGATAAGGAAAAAGAAAAATCATGCTAAGCAGCAAGGCTAATGTTCATGGTAATCTTACGAGCACTAGTTAATACTGTCCAAACTTTTGCTTTGAATTAACGCAAGTTATTAATTTCAGAAAATACAGCCCTAATTTGACTTCTAAGACTTGTCTACTTAAAATAGACAAGCTTTTTCATTATAAATGTTTCATGCGATGACTGTGTATTTTTACAGAGTAAATAAATATCTGTTAACCCCTGCATAGTCATCGATTTCTTATAATTTAGCTCTCTTTTTTTGTTTTGCTTTAGGGAGTACAGTTCGTATAAAATTTATTTTACATAGTTTGGACAGCTCTTCCCCAGTATGTAAGCCACAAAAATATGTGGTTAACAGTAATTCCGTTGATATTTTAAATTTAGTGTCATAAAAATGTTTATTTAGGAAGAACAAGTATAATGAAAATGATTCCGTGTGTGTGTGTGTGTGTGTGTGTGAATGGCTGGTGTTTTCTCTTGCCCTGAGTTCATGGCTATCCTATACTGGCTTACTGTGTGATGAGTTCTAAGGAATGAATAGGAAGAACGCAAATGGCATTGGCATTATGGTAATGGTGAGGAAACTAAAGAAAACCATAACCCCTCCAGATTCTTTAACAATGTGGGCAGCCCTTCTTTCTGACATTATTAATAGATTGGCTTTCTGCCTTGACTAGAATAAAAGTCAGCTTTCATTTGTTCTTTTTGTCCTTGGGCTCACCTTTAGAAGTGACTGTCCTGGTGAAGAATGTCAGTAACAGAAAGAGCCTTGAACATGATGAGGTCAACGGATCAGACTTGGGTTCTAGCTCTGATTTCTCTGACCTTGAGCAAATCACATATCCTTGGAGTCTCAGTTTCTTCTTCAATAAATGGAAACAATATTACCTATCTCAGAATACTCCTAAAAAATGATACTGTATGCTAAAACATTTTATGTACCATGAAACTATACAAGTATAAATATTATTGTGTCATTGGATGATCTACAGGCACTTATCTTTCTCTATTCATAGAAAAAAATTGTGGTTGAAATTTGTGTATATTTAAGGAATTTTTAAAAAGTGTTACTTTGACATCCTTGGGGAACGTAGACCCATACCAACTAAACAATAAGGGACTTTCTTTGACAAAGCATCCCATTGGTGTTTAGAACGCGGGACTGGGTTGGGTAGAGGACATTCTTGCTTTGACACTTGATCACAGGACTTGATTTGCTGATTGGGCTACCTTTTCTTTTTCACTATATCATTCATGTATTTCCCTCCGAAAGCTTAAGGAAGTCATCAGAGAAGATCACAGATACTGCATTGATCAAGAGGATAAGATTGAATGGGATTTGATAGTTATTCCTTTTGATGTGTGCTAAAATATAACATTCACATCAGCTTATCAATGTAGTCAACATGGAAAATGTCACTTTAAGAGTGTCCTGAAAACCAGCCTCCATCCCGTTGGACTTTTTGGTAGAATACAATGGTAGTTTATAAAGTTTTATAAAATTAGATATCTATTTGTCATATAAGGCTTGGGAAGTTCTTGCAAACTATAAAACCAAGTCTGGGAGGAAGAACACGTGGGCTTTGTGAAAGTGAAGACAGATATGGTACAGCCTTTGTCTAGATGGGAGTCATCATATTTTCTTTGATGACTTCGAAAGTGGAGTGAGAAATGAGAAGGCAGGCACAAAGCGTTTATCCTCTTCTGGCTTCTTACTAAAGTAAATATAGGGGAAAAGTCACTGTGACAAGCGCCATGTTGTATCTTGCATTTCCTGCTTCCCTGCTAGACCTCAGCCTCCTCACACCTGGTCAGCCAACAGCCCTGTGCTTTGATTGTGATGTAAACTTATGATGCTAATCATTTTGTTATAGTATGAGTAGAAGAACAATGTCTTTCAAAAGGAAAAACTTACTGGTTTCTTTTTCTTAAGGACTATGAAATGCAAGGAGGATAAGAAGTAGAAAAGCTATTAAGACTTGAAATAGTACAGAAGAGGGAAATGGTTTACAGGTATTGGCCTAATGGTTCTTAGACCACAACAGGAGTTTCCACCAAGCAACAGCAAAATAAGAAAAAAATTACAAAGTAGTCACTTTCTCATAAGGCAAATTTTATTAATTTGAAGGACTACACTTTTTCTAAGATGGTGTTTTTCCTCTTTGGGGGTGGTAAAAGACAATATAGTTTTATGATATGATATAAATAGTAGGTAGAAGTTATATATATACTTTTTCTCTACCTGGAAAAATAACAAAATTGACAACCCTATTTGGGTCCTCTGAAATGTTTTTTTGAAATTTTACTTGCCACAAAATCTAGGAGATATTGTCTGATGGACTGAATTAGAGAAAGACAGCAAGCAACTCCATTATTTGGCCTGGTAATTAATCAGCTATGTGACTTTGAGAAATCACTGACTCTCTCTCTCTCTCTCTCTCTGTTTTTTTTTTTTTTTAATTTACAAAATGGAAACCTGATGGTAGATCCTATGTATCTCAAAAGGTTGCAATAAAGTAAAATGAGGTCATATATATTCAGGTTCTTAGAAAGTACAAAAGGCTCTGTAGAAGTCATCATTTTTATATTATTGTCAGCAAAAGTGGTCATCATTCAAAATTACTGGCAAGAGATTTCAAGAGAAATCTGTAAACTTTTCTGTTCATTAATTTGGTAACTATTATTGGCAAATATAAAAGAAAATTTATGTAATCAATTACATATAAATAGAATAGAAAGTTTATTAGTTTAACTACTAGGGTCTTCCTAGCAAATAATGAAATTAATGAAATCCATCTTCTAAAGTTCTTGAAACATTTTTCATGTTTTAAAAAGTTATTTTGTCCAACTGGCAGTTACTGTCTCTTTAAGAATAGCTTCTCAGCAGAGGGACACATGTCCAGAATGCATTTGGTCTGAGAAAAAGTGCATGAATATTTCTTTTTTTTTTCTTTTTGTTTATTGAACACCTAATATGGGCCACACACTATTCTCAGTCCTCTACCTTCATTATATCTTTAATCCCCATCACAAACCTGTGCAATCATTACTCTTCTCATTTTACTGATGGGAAAATGGATACAGAGAGATTAAGTTATTTGCTTGCATTTACAATCAAGTTAGGAAGTAGTATAGCCAGACCATTTGATGCCATGTTCTTAACCAATAGACCAAACTTAGATAGGAATGGGTCCCACATACCTAGGTTTTCCAAAGTGATCTGTTGTAGTAAAAAAAATATGTCATGTTCTAATATCTATTAAGTTCCCTTTCATATAATGTGTTCCAAAACTAACTATTGAATACTGTGTGCCATGTGCTGAGGATATAATAATAATCAAGATAGCCAGAGTGCCTGTTCCCAGGCAGCTTATGTATGGGGACAGGATTTGGGGGCAGAATGAGACAGGTATTTTGTTAAATAAACGATGAATGGATGAGTACATTTCAGATAGTGGCAAAATGAAGCAGGATATTCAAGAGTAACTATGAAATCTACTTTAGGCTAGCTGGTCAGGAAAGATGTCCTCAGAGAGGTGCCTTGTAAGCTGAGTCTTGAATAGTACAAAGGTACCATCAGTAAGCACATTTGGGGCAGGGGATTCTAAGAGAGCAAAGCAAACACAAGTACTCTAAAATGAGAAGGTGTCCAGGGTGTTCAAGCAAAGGAAGAAGACCAATATGGCTGCATCAAAGTGAGCAAGGGGGCATGGTACATGATTAGGTCAGACCCAGGTGGAGTGCAGAGTCTGTGGGGTCCCAGAGCATGGGAAGGAGCCTGAATTTGACTCTTAGAATGTGATGCCATTGAAGAGCTTTCAGCAGACAAGTGGCCTGATCTGTAATACGGAAAACAGGGATTGTAGGGGTGGAATGGCAAAGGAAAGGAAACAAGGAGTCTTGTTAGGAAATGTTGAAAGGAATCCAAGATTTGGTTCGTTTAACAGTTGAAATGAATGGAAGGATTTGATGGTAAAGATACAGGGGAAATTATAAGTCATTTAAAACCCGTTCAGGACCAAGGAGCTTGAAATTTGTCATTAATTTCCTTTAACAATTGGCATGAGATCCCAAAGATTCTTCCTGAAGGATAGCACGCCCCCCCTCAGATGGAGACTAATTAATCCTTGCACCTGACTGGGCTTTACACAGACAACCACCCGTCCACTGGGCTGTTGGTGATGGACACTGCAATTATAAATCTGAGCTTACAACCAAGTTTATGATGGTATTTTATTTGAAAATTATGATAATGATACCTATTTCTTAAGAGTTTATGTGAGGAATAAATAAAATAATATGTGTAGAAAGACTTTGTAAATTACCTCACAAAAGTGGGTGTTTTTTTCTCTAGAAATCTTCACTCTAGGTAGATTCTGAATGTAAACATATTACTTTGCTTAATTTTGTATCAGTGTAAAGAGGAATGGGTTAGTTCCTTACTACCCAAAGTGGGGCTCAGGACCAGCAACATTCCTTGGGAGCTTGTTAGAAATGCACAATCTTGGGTCCCACTTCAGATCTACTGAATCAGAATCTGCATTTTAACAAGATCACTAAAGATTAAATCAAAATCTAATTAGATATCCACTCTCCAGTGTTAGCATTTAGGGATGTCTGAACTGGAGAATGTTCATTCCATTGGATCTCCTGTACATGTGTGGACATGTATATCTAAACATGTGTGCAAAAATTTAAGCAGGTAGTCCTGTGTAGTTAACACCTACAGTCCCTATGAAATAATGCATGTGGTTGTGTCTGTTAATATTGGTGGCATTGGATATGAGAGTCGTATTTAGGAGCTGTAGTAACTATTTACCTTATTTTGTTCAGAAAAATGTGAGTAGGCATTACTTGGCAACTTGAATAGCTGGTAGCCTATCCAGTAACCCAAAAGAGACTCATTATACTACTTTATGTTTCTCAAAATACATTTTTCCCTATATTTAACACTACTAGCATTCTTTTTAAAGAATGGTATATTTATCACAATTTCCTGCATATCTTGTTTCATTAGGAAATTGCAAAGATAGATTTTCTGAGTAAGCATAATACCAATGTTATGTATTTATAAGTTATTTTCATAAGAGAAATATTTTCTCTCTAGGCCTTATTTGTTGTAGAAATAATACAGAAGATTCTTCTATATGTGGTTGAGGGTTTTCTTGGGAGTCCCATGCTTTTACTATGAAGATTCTTATGCACTCGCTCACGCTCTCTCCCTCTCTTTCTCTCTTTTGGTAAAAACATTTCAGTTCTGCTCTTGTAGCAAGTTCCAGTTATGTTATCAGCTATAATCACCATTGTTAGATCCTCAGGCCGTATTCATTTTACTTCTCTCCTTTGCCTCCATCTTTTTTTTAAGAGTTCATACAAGAAAAGCAATCAAGTATCAGCTTACCTTTTTAAAAATCAATACGTGTTTCATGTTCAAAACTTTTAAAAGAATCAGAACAAATGCATTTAAGATACGAAGTCCCTTCCTTTGTATCTTTGTTTCAGAGTCTTGGCTGAACTACTGATGAAGTTTTCCAGAGAGTTTCATGGGGTAATAGGAGGATTATGGAGTACAAGACCACAATATTGCAACTTTATCACATTCTATCTTTTGGTTCTTGATACTGCCTTTCAACTTACCTTATTATTATTATTATTTTAATCAACTCACTATAGAACTCTTTTTGAAATTTTAATCAGTCTTGGAAGCATCTATTGAAACAAAGTTTTTATCAAACTGAAGGCAGTTATTTTCTTTATCATTTCAGGAGTTTTTCCCATGTCTTCTGATATTTTCTTACTTTTCTGCCTCCTCCTCATCGTTAATATTAACCTCGTTCCTCTCTTTTTGTCCTTCTTCTGTCCTTCCCTTCGTCCCATCAAGAAATTTTGAGTGTTCATTGCTGGGTACAGCATAATAATTTTATTCAAAAATACAAATCATGGAATGTATTAATTTATCATCTACAAGAAAAGATTGGTGGGTTAAACATTGCACAGTAATACAATGTAATACATAAAACTATTTTTGATGTTGTAAGCTAGCTTGAAACTGAGCTAATATATCGCCTGCACAAAATAAGGAAGTTGTTTCTTTTCTCTCTCTTCATTTACTAGTAAGTCATTTATAAGACTTGTGGGAAAATAGATCCAAAAAGTATTAATAACTGTGTGTTTCTTGCTCTTAGAGCTGTTATCAGTTGGTAGAAGAATAAATTTCTGATTCTGTAATATTAGCGGAAGTGATACACATTATATTTCACGTTTCCAACAAGATTTCATTGAGCTCTGCTGAGTGTCAGATGCTTCAGGGATGCAGAACTAGAAAAATAAGATATCCTATTCCTGGGTTATCTGAGTAGATAATGTTATGCCTATAAACACTGATTCAGATTTTTAACTTAAGTAATTTTGTTTAGGCACAGATCAGAATTCAGAAAGGCACTGCCATGTCATATTATTGCAACAATATCAATTTAACACTATGTTGTTCTTCAATATAGGAACAGAAAACAGGATTATACATTTGGGTTTATATTAACCATCTGTTTTATCCAAGTGTGTATGTGTATATATATGTGTTAGAGAAAATGCTTTTCTATAGAAATATTAAACTTTTTGACAGAAAAAATACTGCTAGAAAGAAGTTTCTCTATTCATTATTTTGGCTGGTGGAGTGTGTGGCTCTGCTTTCAGAACCTTAAAGATACCTTTGGTTGAAAACGCATTTTGTTAAGACTTACTTGACCATGCCCTACAAGTTTTTAAAAGTTTTCCCCCGGTGGTAAAATAATCTCCTTAAATGTGTAGTTATCACTTACTTTATAATTACAGCCCTATTAAAGTCTTACATCTCAAAAAGCTGTGGTTCTGCTCTGAAAAGAACAGAGGAGGTTATCATTTGGCTGAAGCTCTTGAAGAACATTTTCAAGTTACGCTTAAATTTACTTTTTGAGGTTCTCTGAAATATTGGTGAGCTCCATAGTAGTAAGAAAAGGATGTCATTTATACCGTATTTGGAGAACCTTCTCCTTAGGTGGTCCAAGTGAATTCATAGGGTTCATTTCTAATCCATTAAAAAGTATTATACTCATTTTTAAAGGTGTCTTAGCCCGTAATGCCTATCACTTTTCCATTTGGTTTGTAAGACACACATGAAGCCATTCTTATTCTGTTGCATCTCTGTGAGTTGAGAAAAAGAATGACGACCAAAGCAGATCACTAAAATGCCAATTTACTTTCAAATATTACAGTGAAGGATGGTTAAGCTTATGACCTTGTTGCACTGTACTTATATAACTTTCCTTGGGATTCTCTTTTAATCAGTTTTATTTTCCCTTTGAGTCTGACTTCTAGTGCCCAGAAGTTTTCTTTTCAGCAGTGTTTATGTATTTAACAGAATTTTCTGAGGTGGGCGCTACAGAATGTTCACAGCATGGGTTCACATTGGACTAAGACTGTGTACAACTTATATCAAGTGGGAAACTTGATGGGCATGAGCTTTAAAAACGTTTTTTCTTGTGTGTGCTCTACATTTGAAGCTTTCGCCTGTATTTCCTGTTGGGCTACGATGTTTTCCAGCATTGCCGTAAGAGAACAAAGTCAACATTAAAAATAATTTTTTTATTGAAGAATGTATTTTTCCAAGTAAAGTCATTATCAAAGAGACTGTCATGGTGGGTCATCATTCATGTGTGGCCTTGTGTTGCCCTTTTGCATCTTGAGATATAAACTCTAAGTCATAGTTAAATAAATATCTATTTTATTTAGAGAGATAAAACCACCCTAAAGCCAGACAAGGAAGCTTTTTGAAGACTGCCCTTTTGGAGGAAAACTAAGCATGTTGTTGAGTAGTTCTCCCATTATCCTCCATGTTGGTAGTCCCATCACGATCAATTGCCTAAGATCCTCATCCACATTGAAAGGTTGATACTTATGTGCACATAAAGTATACCTTTAAAATAGAACGAACTTTCTTTATTTCCATTTCCAATGCTATTTGCTATATGTGGCACTTGAAAAGAGCACAGTGGAGCCTTAACATTTATTCAGAAAACAGTTACTAGAATTAGGGTTCATTAGGCCTGGACTGAGCTAAGTTGATCTCTAAGAGAACAAGAAAATACTGGCTTAAAGTAATATTATTAGCAAAATTTGTATTTGGGAGTAGGGTAGGGGAAATATTCAACCCACCTAAGAGGGAAAATAGATTTTATATAATTGAGAGAGAAAGAAGCAGACCCCAGCACTGTCCTAGGCACTTAACACACAAAGTTTCTTTAATAAGGGGAGATATCTTGGCAAAATATCTACTGAGAAAATCCATAGCTTATAAATCCCTGTGATAAACATATTTAGCATTTTTGAAGCAAGGTGCAGGAAGTCATTAATCCATTTCATTCTGTCAGGGAAAGGTAGACCCTAGAGAATAAATCCAGAAGGGCAAGGTCAGGTGAGTAAAGCAGGAGCAAAATCAGGCTTTGGGGCAAATACATGGCTTGTGAAGACTTCCGGAGTGTGTCCTATGGCCTTGCTAATGTTCATCTTAGTTATTAAGTATACTTAAAGGTGATAACATTTGTTTTAAAAACATTTTCCCTCAAACTTTTTATTATTTCAGAGTAACCCCCCCCAACTAGCCTCTCCATTTTAGTAGTCAGATGTGTAATTATTTTTTAATACATTACAGGGTTTTTTAATGCTTTGAATTATAAACTTTAGTAGTTTTTAACCTTATATTTCGTGCTGAAAATAATAATGCTAGTATAAGAATAACATTGTATAATCTACTTGGAAATTTTCAGACTCCTTTCACATTTGTTATCTCATTCTATCAATCAATAAATTAAGTTATCTGAAATGGAAATTATTTGTTAGGACTTAATTAGTAGACTGTTCTCCTGAAGACTTCCTCAAATGCTGTCAATTTTTACCAACCAGAGTGGATACTAAGTCTCATCTGGCTTCGTGAAGGAGTCAGTATTTTATTTTTGTTTCCCTCTTCCTCATTAGCATATCTATAAATTATCTATAATGTTTAATGCTCTATGCAGACTTGTTGATGATTGGGGCCTATTATTTAAACAAAGAAACAAACAAAACTGTCATACTAAGATAGCGATATGAATTTAAAGGGTGCACCAATTTTTCTCACAAGTGTTAGCATAGAACTTTTACAGAGTCATCCAGATTTTTCATGTAGGTTGAGTTAAAGAGATTGACTGGAGTGACTTTGTTAATATAAAAAAGAGGCTTTTTTTTTTTTAAACACTATGACCCTAAAAGGTAAGCATGAAGATGGACCAAGTATCTTATTGCCTCACTGATATTGCCTGCCAGCTGTGAATTTTCTTACTACAATAAGTCCCCTCATCTTTATTGCTGTGTGCAAGGTACAGTGTTTCATTTTTCTTCCTACTTGGGCTTCCTGTAGAATGCACACCCCATATAGTTCTTTAAATTCATACTGTTGTGAGAACAAGTCAGTCTTTCTGTTCTCTCCTTTGTTAACTGTATACCTCATGGAGCAGCAGTTCTTTTGCGCCCTCCCTGAGTTGTTGGACTCTGTTCAAATTAAACCCTGTAAGAGGATCAGCACTGTACAAAAGTGGAATGTATCTTTGTATAACACCATGTGTTTTTGTATATCATCGTCTTGATCTGGAAAATGCTAACACATTCAAGCCAACTAAGGGTCTCATACCCATCCCTTGTAAATGAGGCTTCCTATCTACCACATAAAAAGTAGGGAGGACACATGTACAATTTTTGCTTCTTTGAGGCTAAAGATATTTATGCATATAAAATGCATAAGAATTATTTTGTAATCCAAGAGCCAAGTCAGATCACCTGTCTTTCGCCTATAGTGAAGCCAAATGGGACGTTCATGGAGCTTTGTGAATAAGCAAGTTCAAATCTTGGTTCTCCCACATGATTAAACAGGAGGCCTTGGGCAAGTTCCTTAGCCTTTCTTAGACTTGATTTCCTGATCTGCAAAATCTTCGTGGGTCTTCTAAATGGTGTTTGATCTGAGAGTTAAATAAAGCAAATCACATAAAACACCCATTGCACGTTCAGTCCATCATCGGTGCTCAGAAATGGTAGTTTCCACCAGTCTGCTTTGCAGAGTAACACTGGCTGCTGTGACAAGTAAACCCCAAATACCCAAGTGGCCGGATGTAGTGAAGCTTATAGCTCAGTCTTGGAACAGTCCCATGCAAATGTTCCTTCCTGGTGAGCAGACGCCCTTCCCGGCAGTGTTTCAGAAATCTAGGTTTCTCCCACTGTGTGGCTCTGTTGCACACGGAGGCTTTTGAGTCCTCTCCATTGTGCCAGCAACCAGGCAAAGAGAGAACGGAGAAGGCACGCCTGCTTTAAAAGCTCCATAGGCACCGAGTGACACACATTGATTCTGCATACGTTCCACTGGCAAGGACTTGTTGGATGATGCCACCAAGATGCAAGGGGGCCAGGAACTCCACTTGCAACTGGACAGCCACTTTCTAGCCATCACTTTGTACAAACACAGAAGGGCAGTTTACCCTCCTCTGTCATAGCATTTATTCTTTACCCACTGTTCTGCTTCAAAATCCAGTCAGTTAAAACCCTGGCTAGTAGAATATAATGGGGAGAGGTGGAGGAAGACATGGCTTATGGGTCAGGTGAGTGGATGTAATCTAGAATTTGTGACAACCGAAACTTGCTCTCATTTCTGTTCTGTTAATAGACACAGTAAAGACTCAGTATCATTTGCTTTGTCTTCTACCAAGCATTTATCTCCATTCACTTCTCAAATTTATATTCCTTAGATCTGTAACAAAAGATAACTCTGCTGCATGTGTTTTCATCTAAGTGTTGACAATAGATATAAGTCAGCAAATTTATTTGTACCATTTCTAAGGTATGTGCTTAGAGAAGAGTACAAACTGTCAGAGCCTAGAGGAACCTAAGGAGACACGGGGAGTCAATGTAATGTGGTATCCTGGATGGGATCCTGAAACATCAGGCAGATGTCTGAGGACATTAGACACCAAGTAAGAAAATACAGAGAAAGTGTGGACATTCATTGGTAAGACTTACCAGTATTAGTCCATTAACTGTGACAAACGTTCTACAGTCATGGAAGATGTTAATAATAGGAGATATTGGGTGTTGAGTATATGGGAATTGTCTGTGCTATTATAATTTTTCTGCAAATCTAAAACTGTTCTAAAATAAGTTTATTATTTTAAGTACTATTGTAATAACAGTAGCCTTCAGATTTGCTGAATAGTCACAGTGTGATATTGCCACTGCTGCAGACCTGGCCTCTCCTTTTTAACTTTTATATCACCGCTGTCAGTAACAGGGCCTTCCCAGTAATTGACAGAACCCATGTCTGTTTAAAGCATCTTGTTCAGGTTTTGGCACTGGGAACGTCCTAGGAACATTTGCCTCCTCTTTCTTTGCTCTCCCTCCCTCAGTGCTTCTAGTCACTCTGAAAAGAGCAATGTGAGCTTTTATTTGGCTAGCAAAAAAGATCAGACTAATCAATCACTTCATTTTACAACTTCAGGAAATGGGGACATGGTCCCAGTGTTCGTGGGGTTTATCAGTATGTGCCCTCTTTACAATGTGTAAGGAGTAGACCATTTTACTTATTAGATGAATGATAGCATTTTTCCCCCTTTTAGTCTAGCAAAACAAAACAAACTATATGATGACAACAGAAACAGTTTTGTAAGAATATTAAGACCATAGATATTTTTTCCACTTCTGAATTTCCCAAAATGTTACTACTTAATTTTAAAACTAAAAAGGAATTTTATCAGGGCACCTGGGTGGCTCAGTTAAGGTTAAGCATCTGCCTTCGGCTCAGGTCATGATCCCAGGCTGCTGGGATTAAGCCCCTCATCGGGCTCCCTGCTCAGCAAGGAGTCCCCTTCTCCCTCTGCCCCTCCCCCTGCTGTGCTCACTTGCTCTCTCTCTCTCTCTCTTTGTCAAATAAATAAATAAAAATCTCTTTTTAACGGAATTTTATCTGCATTTGAAAGTGCCTCAAATATATTCTTGAAAAATTATTTTATGTTATAATCTCTCAAAACATACAGCTAGAGAGATTAAAAAAAGAGAGAGATTCCATATGTCAATACCATGAGAGACAAAACACTTATAAAAACATAATTTCCTATTATTTTTGTCTCTCTGTATGTAGCTGTCCACATTGTATAATACTAGGATTTACACCTAAAGGTCAATGTCTCTGAAAATTCTATACTGACTTAAAACTTTATTTTTAACTTCCTTGGCTTACTTCTTTGGTTTATTCCAGCATCATAGTGATGATTTCCGTATTTCTCCACACACAGCTGTACCCATTTCAGCAATATTTATATGTGAAAGGTAGTGGAAGTTCGAATCCAGATTTGCTGACCCTTGAGATCTTATATTGACCTTAGTAGGTATTAACTTTTTAGATCAATAAGAGCTGTTATTGACCTCAAAGAAAAGTCAATATCTCCTTGTTAATTTGCAGCTTGAAAATGTTATACATTTTGTTCTTCATTATTACCCTACTTATTTCAGCCTTTAAAAAAAAAAATGTCTTTCCTGTTTTTACCAAGAGATCATCTTGTCAAAACATTTTGGTTTTGGTGTTTAAGGAGATAATCATTTGGCATGGTGGTCATTTGTGAGTGTTCATTTCAGTTTCTTACAAAATAACAGCTGGCTGAGATTCTTACTGTTCAGGAAAGTGAAATATACTTAATTGTGTTTTACTTAATGTAGTTTTTAACACTCGAGAAACAATTTATATGATCTATAGCTCATGATAGGGATATTCTGATGTGTATATATGAAGAACAAAAAAAAGTCAAATTGGAAATAAGTGGTCTGAAAAGCAATTAACAATGCATTCTGCTTTTCCATGTATAATAAAAAAGATCAGTGCAGTTGAATGTTCAGTAGGTGCTTTTTATGTGGATAAACATTAAAAGCTTTTATGTAAGTACTGCTTGTGTGGGTTTGAATTTTAGAGTCCTGTGCTTCTAAAGTTTTATTAAGTGTTTAAGTTTTAAGTATTGGTAGAGAAGTGGCTTTTCACATCATCATTGTTTTGTATATTAACATGGAAATGTCAAGTTTTGCATAACTTGAAATGTCTCAGAATTGCCTATTGCTGAAATTCAAATGTCAGAACAATACTTCTGCACATATATGACTCTGATATTTCAACTCTAAAAACCTCATAAATGATTCAGTATCACTTTGGCCTTGTTATGATACAACTTTAAAAAGAGGCAGAGAGATTTAAATCTGGTTTAGGAAGTGGTAGTCTCATTCAGTCTAGTCTTAAAGCACTAATCTCTCACTCATTAATGATCATTAATCTTTTTTAAAAAAATATGTAACCATTTTGCTGAAGAATTTGAGTTTTAATGAGGATCCTTTCCGTATTTTGCACCAGTACAAAAAAGGAAGCTGTTTCATTTTTGGCAACAGGATTGGCTTCTATCTTATACTCTTTTGTGATATTAGTTCATTGTTGTGAAGTTCTCAATATTTTTTAAAAAAGCTTTATTCAAAAGATGAAGGCTTTCTAGGACATAAATGATAAATAGAGGCCAAAGGCCTGTAGAAGTAGACTTTCAACTATTAATTTACTCTTCCAAAGTTCACATGGCATTTGGACCTTTAAAATTTTAAATTTTAGAGCTGGAATGAGCCTTGGAGGTAACAAACCTACCTTTGTCATTTTACACAGAAAACTGAATTTTGATGTCTAGTCCCCGTTTATTGCTAGGAGGTTAATTTTTTATTTAAAAATCTCAAATATTGTTGACCATTGCTGGCTTATTAATAGCTTGAAATAAAATACCTTTACCAGCCCCATATTTTTGTATTAAGTATTTCCTTTCTTGTGGAAAGAAAACTTTCCCCAGGGGGACTTTATCACTTGAAGAGGCTTATTTTCATACATGGTCCTAATAGCCTGTTTTATTTCCTTTTCTTGGATACAAAGTTCTGACAATTAAAATATGCCAGCATTTCAATATGATAAAATTGATAATGTTTGGGGTCTTACTATTCCAGAAATAAAAAATGCTATTAGGGTCATAGCTTGGAGTGTATACCTTGGCGTGTTTCATTTTTCCTCTGCTAGGAGATTAGTGGAAAGTAAGCTCTGTAAATTAAATTTTATTGCAAAATTATCTTCCGATGTTCAGCAGTGAAGATAATATTGAGCGATAAGGCTGGAGTGGATTTTGTGTAAGGCAATTACAGCACGAAGACCACAATCTGAATGAAAAATGTTGCTCAAGATTTGCTATAATCTGTAGAAAACTTCATTTTGGGATATTTTTTAAGTTGTCTCATTTTATACAGGTGATTATAATACCTAAGCTAAATTGCAGCAGTTTGAAAGCATTACTGAATATTTTTAATGACCATTTATGACCATTTATATATGGCGAGAAGGATAAATTTACATATATATATATTTTTTTCATAGTTAAGAAATTGTTATCATTTCAAAAAGTCTTTCCACTACTGGAGTTCTTTCTGTGCAGCTTGCTTTATCCGGTGACCCCCCCCCCTCTCTTTGGATAACTGCATATGAAAGTTGAGGTCAAAATGTGCATGGGGTATTACACTCTTACTGTGGCACATGTGAAGAGGAGCTTCTGTTCCGGGTCTCCGTTGCGTAGTTGAAGAAGTATCCGGTCTTTTTATAACTTTATTTATACCTCAGCTCTTGAGTTTGGCCTTTACATAGTAACTGCAAACAGATAAGAACAAAGGCATTGTTGTTAAATTATGTGGAAGGTCCTTGGTCTGGGAAAGCCTTCTAGAGGTAAACTCGAAAAAGAAAGTATGTGTGTGTACATGCATGTGTGTATACTTGCTCTCCCTCCTCCCCGCAACTCCAGCTCATGTGTGTATTTCCTGGCCTTATGTTCTTCTTTTCCACCCGTTAATCAAGACATGTTTTGTGGGTATCTGATATGAGCAAATTAGCGTCACAAGCTTCCAGAATGGTAGAGACAGATGATGGCTGTGTCAGCAGTGGCTCCATCCCAAGGAATGGAACATCTTCTAATAGTGTTATCCAGCAGAAATTTTTAAAGGGATCTGCTTGTTACCTAATGTCCATAGGATCCTGTCATCTTGTAATAAAAAAATAAAGCTGTTCCCTTCAATAAATAGGAACCTTAAAAAGTTAATAATAATTCAGAAGAAGTTACTTTTTACTTCCCACAGGCAGATTGGAAGAGATAACTTATTGATTCAATGTATATGAATCCTTATCGTAGACTTCTCATGTTCTCATCACTTGAGACAACTCATCCCGCTGAATTGACTGTAATGCCATCATGAATGAAGACCATGGAGGCTTATCAAGATGAAAATAGCCCATTAAGAACTGTACCAGATCTGTAAGATCTGTACCAGTTTCAAGAAGCAGAGCCTGAGACCTGGCCCGTGAGGCTTTGGCTAGGAAAAGTTCACTCGATGCTGGGCATATCCCAGCTCCACAGGCCCCAACTTTATTAGTGTGGAGATAAGCTGATTAGGTCTTGTCAATCAAAGGTGCCCATATCTCAATTGAGGGACACACACTCTCTCTCCATTTTTCTTTAAGCATTGAAGCAGGCAACAAAGAGAGAGATGTGTGGTATGCACCCCCACGGTTGTCGCCATGCAGGGCGCAAGGGTCCTGTGATGATGTGATGACTGTATTAAAGAGTACATCAATTTGTTTTAAAGTGTTTTGATTTTTTATGGTGGCATTAAGAGAGAGAACATTGTGGTTGCAGCTTTACTAGAAAGCAAAGAGTTCTAGAAGAAGAAAAAAAAAGTGTTTCTTTGAAGCCTACCAGGGCTTTGAATCTTGCTGTGCCAATGGGCGCTTAAGTGCTCCCGTAACTGGCATCCTCAGATCCGCCATCAGCTTAGGAACTACCTTCCTCTCCAAATTATTCCTTTAGAAGAACAGGAAAGAAAAAATGTTAAATTGACCTATGTGATATTAATGTTTATTGACCACAAGTTTTTTGTTTTTGTTTTTTAATGATTTAAGATTTTAGATGAACGAGTAATATACATTGGGTTTATTGATGTACCCTGATTCATCTGTAAGGAATGGAGATACTTCTAAATGTTCCCCAACTATGGATGGGCAATGTTGCTTCATTTAATTGTTTTATACAGAATAAAGCCTTGCTTTATCTATCTGCAAGATAAACTTGACTAATGAATATAGGCTGTCAAAGTGGAATCTGTAGGGCTTCAGCTGGAGACCTCATCATCTAGTCACTGTTGAGAAAAAGGTAGAGCGATGGTGTAGGGGGAAAACCTGGCCTTTTGTTCTTCACATCTGAAGTTTGCTCACTGCAGGCCTCCTTCCTACTTCAAATGCAACAACAGAAAGGAGCCCTTCCTCCTCTCCCCCAACCCTGCATGCCCCCCCCCCCCCCAGTGCTGCAATCCTGCATGGCCACAGTGCCAACAGTGGATTACCTCTTGATCAGCTATTCTTCCCTTCATTCCATCCATTTTCCATGAACCAATCAGACAGCCCTCTCAGGAAAGATTGGTGCTGATTTCAATAAAATGTGAATTCTGTACACACAGATCCACATAGCCATTCTAGATGTTGCTTGTCACAGAGCAGAAAGGCATTCATGCTCCCCGGGCTCAGATACCTCGACGGAGTGTGAGAAAAACAGAAATTTGAGTAGATGAAGATAGGACTAGTAATAGTGTCTGAAGTGGAAAAGGTATTCCACTTTCTACAGCACTGATAGGCCAGAGTGGATGCACGGATATGTAGATGTGTGTGCCGTGCATCTGCGTGTGAATGTGCTCATGGGTATCCCCCAAAAATGTGTATAGCATCCAAGACATGTGAGATAGTAAGAAAAGTACTTTGTCACTGATTCTCCAGTGACCCAGATGGGGGTACTTGGCCATGATAAGTCTGTTCCAAAAAAATGTATGATCTTGAGGTGTCTTCTAAGTTGCTGGAAAGATCAGGCAGTGATGCTTAGACATAGGTGTATTTTAATAAGTACAGATTTACTATTCAGGATTCTTTAACTTAAGACATTTTATTATTGGACTTATCTTAGTAACAATAAAGTCTTCAGAATGCTCGCTAATTTTTTTTATAAAAGTTAACATGCAGCTTTTCAGACATACCATAGATATATAGATATATACCTATATATCTATATATCCCCATACATTCACATTTTGGATATTATGTATCTCTATTCTGTGTAAGCACCTTCTCATTGTTTAGGTTTCTAGCTTAATGTTCCTTTTTTTCCGAGAAGACTCCACTGACCACTCCTTTTAAAGCAGTTTTTTTGCCCTCATGTCTTACCAAACCCCTCCCTGATAGCACTGATTGTAAATAAGGATAATCCAAACTCACCTTTTGCTTCTCTGCTGCAGAAGAATGTAAGCCTCCTGAGGGGCATTTTGTTGAGTGACTGAAAGAACTGGACAGCTCTGTTTTTTTATTATGAAGAGAAGTTGCTCACTAAACTTCATCATTACAATAATCATAGTCTCTTCCCAGACCACTTTTAAAGAGATCTACTGTGGCTTTTTGTTGTCTTAGGAGTTAGCTGTATCGGCTCTTATTGTCTTGAAATTCTTAATGCATTCAAGTAGTTCTCTCCAAAATACCATTTTGCACATTTAAAAAAAAAATTACATTTTACTCAGTAAAGTGATAATTAAGAAAAGTATACCTTACTTAAGTTAGTCCACCATGCAGCTGGTTCATACCCATGAATAAGCATTTGGTGGTAAAGATTTTAAGCCAATAATGAGTCTGGATTCCCTTTTTCATTTACTACATACTTTAGTTGTTAAGCTTTGTTTTTCTCCACTATTTACCAGTTAAAATTCCCTAAGTTCACTTTGGAAATTGTTTTTAGGCTACAAATGTAATAGTGAAAATTAGGTTGCAGCATGATAATGTTGACTTATCGTGAGTTCAGATACGTTTGTTTCACTGAAATCCTGAAATAAGGAGTATGGAAAGAAATGCTTGGACTAGGGGGCATTTGCTAATAGTGGCTTTGTCATTGTGTAAACCTCAGTTTTCCCCTTTATTATCTGATGAGCAAAGCACATAACCACTTCTCTTTTGATGCTTATAAAAATAAATACTTAAATTATTCAACTTTAAGCTGCAAGCATTTTCAGTTCATACCAATGATTTTGGAGAATCACCTTTTTTTCTGGCAAATTTAGAAGCGTACTTCAAAAGAAAATAAGATGTTTTAATATGTTCCTCTGATCACTGATTAACTGAAAAATTCTATTTGAATAATATAGGGAATTGTACACCAAAATAGATCATGCTTAGAATTAGCATTTGAAAAAGAGTTCTTGAAAAAAAAAAAAAGCCTTTAAAGAGATTTTAGGGATACCCTAGAAATATTTGGAAGAATATTATAAACTAAAGACCACTATCCCTTATTTGCACCTCAGAAGTATTTTCCATCAATAAAGACATATGTATTTGGGTTGTTTTTATCATCAACATTTCATACACACGCATCCAAAACATAAAAATCTATCATTGAACTCTTTATAATGTACCAGAATTTACCAGTGGCCCTAGACAGTCTTAGCCCCTGAGACACTTTTTTTTTTTATTTATTTCATAAAGGTGGAGGAGTATTCTGAGTGATTTGATGAGTTTTTCTTGGGGGAAAACAATGTTTAAAAAATAAATAATATCAAATGCTTATTCTTCAGCTTCTCAGATGACCTTTCAAATAGTTGTCATACAGAAGAGTCCTGGTTTATCTGGAGCAAACAGACATAACTGCTGGACACTGGAGGTTTAAAGTATCATTGTTAAACTATGAAAATTCAAAAGCAATGATGTTTTATTATTTAAAAACAAACATTTTTTTTTCATAGTCTTCCTTGACATATTAGTATTTGTTCAAGAATTAGAGGGCCATGAGCTTCCCTTTCTTTATGTTTACCTTGCAGCTCTGCTTGACAAATGTTCATTTCTGAAAGAAAGTAAAATTGAGTATATTTAGGACAATAGAATCAATATTATCTCAGGTTGATTTTCTTTTAGGATGTTGCATTTTTCTTAAGTGACAAATACCAGGTAACTTCCAGAAATAGGATTTAGATGACAGTTTTACCTTTTAGTGTGTGTGTGTGTGTGTGTGTGTGCGCGTGCATATATATAACTATATAAAATAGATTTTCTTTTATAACAACATCTAAGTGTCTCTTGATTCAGCTAGTTTTATCATAGCAATCACGTTATAGGGAGCTCTTTTGTACCATTAATAATAACTAAAACACAATCGTCTTTTTAAGGGAGAAAAAGAGAAGAGGGAAAAGGTGGAATTTGAAAAGGGGGGAAATCTGTTCCTATTCCTTCCCTGAGGCTGAACTGTTTATCACTCTATCCTCATTCGATAAAAGTGAATTTTATAATAAAATTTTCCCTAATCGGGCACTGTCAGTGGAGGTGTCTTATCGCTGAGAGGAAAATGACACCGATCCTATCGGAAAACAGAAACGATGTCACCATGTTCCCAATCACAGCTCTTCAGCCCCCATATCTACCTTCTCCACAAACACCAAGCGGTGCTTTTTTCATAAGAACATCAAAACCGAGCAAAGTCATTAAAATTGCACCCGCGTAGAGTTGCAGGGACCAGCCGCACTAGCGCAAAATGGGATGTGGGAAAACAGACTCTCTAAATGTGCTAATTCCATTGTCACGTGTTTACGGCTTAATTTTAATCAGTTAAAAAAGCCACACATTGCAATAAATTGGCATTATCTTCTGTGACACCAGAAGACACAGTTGGTTCAAGGATTTAGAGGGTCACTGGCAACAGTATATAGTATTACAGACAAAGTATTTTTACGCTTGAACTGCGGTAGCTAAGGTACAATCCCCAGTTAAGACTGCAAACAAAGACTATAACCCACATTGCACTAAGTTCAACTTGCAGACCACCTCCATCCTGGATGGACTTTGTATGCAAAACAAAGAATTTCGAGAATTTTTTAAAGAGAAATTTATTCATCATATAAACAAATTTTTTTTAAATAGCCTTTCAGTGCTGTCGCCTTACTGCATACTTGGCAATAGACCAATAGTCTTTCCATAGGTCCTCTCTGTAGACTTGTCTTCCAGGCTGATGTTTCATTGACTGTGTTTACACTGACCGTTCAACTTGTGAGCCTAAACAAAGATACATTAACACGCTTGAGGAAATGCAAACAGAAAATAGTGTCATTGACAATTGTTGAAGGCCAACAATGAAAGACTATCTCTAATGGTCTTAATTTATTAATGTCAAATTAGCACCAAGATATTTTTATACAATTGAGTTCAGAAACTGCAGAAGTAGAAACTGCTGGCAAATTTAATTTTAATTTGTTCCATGGGGTTATTCTTAGGATATGCATATCTCTATTTCAAAGCAGGATAACCCCTAGAATATGGACTGACCACTCTGGATAAGAATATCTATGAGTGGCTTTTGGACAATCAGTCATTTTCCATGGCAAGGTGTGGGATACTACTTTGGTTCTCAGCTTTGTAAATCGTCACTACATCTACAAAAGAATTTTAAACATGAGACATCATAAAGTTTGTTTTAAAACATCTACTAAAATGTTCAGAACTGTCTGACCTCTGTAGTTGGTGAAATAACAGTGAGTGGAAAAAAACCAACCCAGTTTCATCCTGAAACTAGTTGTTTCTTTTTTTTAATTGACAAATCTGACCTTGAGGGAGGAAAAAAAAATGCAACCATAACTCTTACGGAATGAAAAGAGCTTTCAGAATTAAATCATTTGGCAGTGACTGAAAAAAATAAACATTTGAGTAGCTTTTGTTTTAATTTTGTTCAGCGCTTTGTTGATCTGTTTGTACCAAAAGCAATAGAAAGAAAAGACAAAGTAAGAGTGAACCAAATAGAAATAATGTTTCAGCACATTGTGCTTGTCTTCACTTGAGTTCAGTTTTCTATAGTCGATGTCAGATTGATCAGACCTCTGCTGTGTGATTGAAGTACACTTTTCAAAAACATCTCATATTGTGAAGTTAAAATGATTAAGTCATAATACCACTAAAACAGTTTTTTCTGATTGTACTCACTTTGCCACAGAGGCTGGCTGAGTTACTACATTTCTTCTAAACAACTTGTGTAAATTTACAGGGTCATTCCCTTAAAAAAAAAAACAAAAAACTAATAGTGAAGAGGAATGAGTACAAATTTCGAACACAGTTCTTTTCTCTGCTAGGATTAGCAGCCAGTTCTGCATGAAGGGAGAGAAGTTGGGGACACAGAGAAAGGACTTCCCTCTATGATGGTGCTTGGCTTTTTAAAGGAGACGCTCACAAAAAAATAACAGGAACGTTAATTGTGTGAAATGGGATGCTGGTTTTTGTCACATATCTAAAAATGGTTTCATTGATTTTGCTTAGACTTTACTAGTAGCTATGGGTCTTGCTCAATGATTTTTTTTTCTTTCCTTGTTTTTCTTTTTGAGGAGATGAGCTGGTTTTAGTTTTCACGTATATACATACATATATATTTCTCCTTGTTGTGTGTTAATGGTAAAAATGTTGTCTGAGATGATCAGTATGTGCTGCCTTAAAGAGAAACAGCTCCCCCTCTATGTTTGACTGGAGACCCATAGGATGTGTTGATTGAAGGAGATTTATGGGAGGTAACATGTTTCTCAAGTTCATACATGAGGTAGCAGAACAGGTTTTATTTAGCCTTCCTACACCATAAAATTAATTAGCCTAATACAATTGCTAAGTTGAATTCATGTTTCTGATTTAAAATTTGTAATGTATATATTTAATGTCTTTTGGGGGAAAGTCACTATTTTAAAGAGATACAAATCACAGTGTCTTAGTTAACCTGACAGAAAGCAACTATGGAAATAATAGTTCAGCCACAAAACATCATACTTCTTTAGATTTTTGACAGTGGAGGAAATAGAACATTTTAAAAAATCTATTTGGAGGCT
>ML111270.1:0-17031 GCA_003697995.1 Taxidea taxus jeffersonii
GCGTCCGATAGTCCCGGAGAGGGCCGGAGCCCTGCGCCCTGGGACTGGCTGCCTGAGCGTTCCTGGAACTGCAAACCCCGGCCTTCTTCCTTCCTTTTTTCCTTCCTTCCTTCTTTATTTCCTTCTTTCCTTTTTTTTTTTTTAATGTTTCCTTTTCTTGTGTTTCTTTTCCCCTTTTCTTCTGCCCCCTCTCTGTATCTTTTTTTCTTTGTGATTGTTTATGTAAGTTTGTTTTAAAAGTTCACAGGCGTGCTTTCTTTTCTTTTAGACCAGGAGACCGTGATCTCACCCAGACGGTAAGATCAAAAGTCTCCTCTCGCCCCCAGCCTGCGGGCTTGGGCTCGGTCCAGACGCCTCCTTGAATGCAGATGTGCCGCTGCGGTCCTCCCGGGCTATAAAGCCGCCTCCAGCGCCTTCGCGCGCGCAAGAGCGCTTGGAGTTGCGGGGTGCGGACCCCAGGCGGTTGCGGGGGAGTCGGAGTCCGGCTGCGGCTGGGCTCCCGGGCCGGTCGCGTGTGTGGCGGACTCGGGGGCGGGGGCGCGGCGAGCAGTTGGGGCCTGCGGCCGCAGAGGCTAAAGCGACTGCTCCTCCAGGCCCGGGAGAAGCGGCCGTGGGGCGTGAAACGCTTCTTGCGAACGAGGAAACGGTGAGTTGGCAGACGCCGCCCGCGGCCTCTCGGTTCTGGTCGCGGCGCTGGGAGCCTCTTTCCTGCAGGAGGGTAGGTGCCCTGCGAGGTCAGCTCCTGCCCGCCCCCCGCTCACCTTCCCAAGGCGGAGCGCCCACTTAAGCGCGCCGGTAGTGATGGGTGCACAGCGCTGGGCGCTGCGCACGAAAGGCTGAGAGTTTCGCCCTAGCTTATGCTCCCCCTCCTCCTTTCCTTCCCCGCGCTGCTCTCCAAACCTCGTTCCCTCCGCCCCCTCCCCCTGCCGGCCGCGGCCTGAGCTCCTGTCTCGGAGCCGCCCGCAGCCACCGCCCGATCGCTACCTCGCCCTCCCCAGCTCAGGCGCCGCGCGCGGTGCGATCCGCCCTAACATCTGTCCGTCCTACCATTGGCGCATCCATCAGTGTCAATGAGCTACACATCGCAGCGACAGCCCGTCACGCGCAACACGGGCTACGCGGAGTGCATACTGCGACCGCGCTGCCTTGCCCGAACACTCAAACAGGGTTCTGGCCCGGCGTGGCACAGCCTGGAACCCTAATCTCTACGGTGTCCTTTTAACCATACGCACCATCTTTAATATCAAGACCTCAAAAAGAGACTAGTCTTGCAGGCCGTCCTTGGAATAGGACAGACAGAGAGGGACACTGACAACCTAGCCCTTGTAATTCCAAGTTCTCTTTGCCCCTTTTCTGTGGACTGGGTGTGGCATATGAGAAAGGGAAGGGAGACTTCCCAAATCAGCACCAAGCACAATAGGTACCTGAATGCAGGGGCTAAATACGCTTCAGCTGGGCCGAATCTGGAGCAGACCTTAGCCATAAGGTATAAAGCTAAAACTTTGCCAGGCCCCACCTGGCTGCTGCCTGACACGGCCTGACAGTGAGGAGCCAGAGAGAAGGAAGAAAACGCGAATCCCAGGCAAAAAATGGGGACTCGATTTAGGGAGAAATGGTATCCGGATAGCAGCAAGTCTGTAATTAACATGCTATTTACGGAGGGAGAAAGGGCAGGGCCATATGTTGGAGAAGCCAGAGCGTTGCGGGTAGTTCCCAGCGCCATTCTCCAAGAATGCTGACCTCCGCTGTGGTTGCAAGTCCCCCTGCTTTTCTTCTTGCTTTCCCCACCCCTAGTTCCCCATCCCACTGTCCAGAGGACAAATATCTTCATATATGTGCCTGATCAATTTGGCCAGGCCAAAAGGTCTGTCTTGTCCTGCCCCTAAGAAGTTCAGGGGAAGGGCGCACGGAGGACCTACTCCTCGGACATCTGCGGGGTGGCGGTCCCAGGCATTTTACCTGACTATTCCTACTGCAAATATTTCTGTCCGGGTGTCTGGTGAGTTCTGCCCCCCCCAAGAGTCGACCACAGGAGCGGGTCAAAACCTGGGCTTGTCTTCGTTCCGATTCACGAGTTAGAAGGGACGGAGGAGCCGCTCTCTGGCGAGCGCCGGGAACCAGGTCTGCGCGGCACCGGAGGAGGCCTGAGAGACGGCCGCAGCGGCGCACACAGGGGCTCCTTCCTGCGGGAAGGAGGGACTGTGCTCCAGGGTGCGGCCGAACCGCTTCCACGCTAGACTAGAGGGCGGAAAAGCCGGCGCCCGGCGGAGGAGCTAGAATTCTGCAGAAGGTAACACTGTGTAGAAATCTTTCTACCCCACTCTGAGGAGTTGCAGTTACCTCTGAAAAGCAACAGCAGGCTTCCGCTCGCGCGCTGGCACCTGGTTAACTTAGCCCAATGAGTCACGCAAAAAGTAACCCCCTAGACCAGTTAGATGCTCCCATTTTGGGGAGGTGCCGCTTTTCCGGATTTTTTTTTTAAATCCCTGAAAACAAAAGGACAGGCGGGCTGAGGAGCAGTGGAGGGACACATCCCAATGCCCAAAGGCAAGTGCCCATAGGAGAAACGGACAGCTCTCACTGCGGCTAGGTGGCTCACCCCGCAGCGGGATGGCCACGCTTATGGGTCCAGAAAATTCCCACGGGCCACGAAGACCATTCCAGAGCCCCAAGATTGCGACTTGGGCCTAGTGGTACCCTGCCACTCCTCCCTGGCATTGCGATGAGCCCTAATCGGTGCAAATCCTCCCAAATACCAGTTCTTCAGGTCAAGGGTTAGAAATGTGACGCCAACCTTTTGAGCTCTTCGAGCTGCAGGCACTAGTCTTCCAGGCCTATCTACGTAGGTCTGCCCCACCAGGGGAGCCTTCTCGAACTTGGCCAACCAGAGACCCAGAGTGGGGGGGGATGGGGGGTTGGAAGACTCAAACACAGCTGTGGCTGGGAACAAGTGTTCAGTGGAGGGGCAGGGAGCTGGCCCATAACATACTGCTGAAGACTAAGGAAGTAGGACTGGGGAAGAGGCAGTCCAAGGTTGTGTTCAAGGTGCAAATGAGGCCAGTGGATGACAGTCTGCCTGACCCAAGGAAGGCCAAGGTATGTCCTCACTTGGGATGGCCACAGAGGAAAATGCTACTGGAAAGAAGGCATCCTTGTCGCTGCCACTCTAGGGTGGATAGCCAGGGTAGGCCAAGGTCCCAGGAACTTAGGGGCCTAAACCCAGGCCACAAAGAGCGGTTCTCTGTGCCCTCAGGGCAGAACAGGCCACCTAGAGGGACAAAGCATGCTGGGTGGAGCATGCGGGGAGCCTGCCCCCCCCCCCTTTCATAGTGTGAAGGTATCAGGCCTGGGGGAGGGCCTTTGGGGAGCCCACTGACTGCCCAGCAATGCCAAGAGAGGTAGTTCCAAGTCCTCTTCCTACCTGTGCCCCCACTGAAATGCTGGCCTCCGGCTGCCCCCTTACACACTTCCTCACACTACTGTCTGGGCTAGGCAGAGGAAAACTCCATAATGCAGAGAAGCTGCCTGCAGCCTCCACCCGCACACCTCAACCAGGAACTGAGCCCAGGACCTCAGCCCCCTGCCTAAGCACTAGAGATTTGGACCCTGGGGCCAGATCCTCGCCAGGCGGTAAATTGTTTGCTAAAAGTGCATTTACATAACAGCGAAGTTTGTTTCTCTTATTCCGGTAGCTTTGTTTTAACGAACCAGATGTTTTGTCTGTAAATTCTCCTAAGAACTTTTACAGTTTTGACGTGAAATAAACCTTTGAAAATCGGAGCCATAGATTAATACTACTTCTGTGGGCCCCTGAGGGAGCTGCATCAGGCGTGCCTGGATGTGAGCTGGGCTTGAACTAGCAGGGGGGACAGATCAAACTTCGAAGAAACTTAGGAGACCGCTGTCTCCCAAGGTCAAGGATTGGTGTCGGGGCATGAAACACTCCCCGCCCCCAACACACACACAGGGGTACACAGACTCCCACCTCTTCCCCTCCCGGGCTTTACTGCTTTGTAAATTTCTTGTAGCTGGGAGCACAGTGGTCTGGTCCAATTTTCCCAACTATGCTCACTGCATCCCACCATTCCCAGGAGGACCACTGCACTCCGAGGCCTGTGGCCTTTCCCTGGCCAGGCATGATGTCCCTGGTCTTTTGGGGGGAGGGGTAGAGGAAGGGGGCCCCAGGCAGACCCTGAACTGCCAGCATGACTGGACCTTGAGAACTCTGGATGGAAACTGACCCAGCCAAGCCACTTAGGAAGTGAGGGCTGGCAAGTCCCCTTCCTCAATGCCTCATTTTTATGGACTCGAAATTCCCAGGCAATTATAAATGTGTTAAAACAAAAAGAAAACTATATACCTAACAGGGAGGGAGGGAACACAGTTATCGGAGAGGAACCAGGTCTTCCTACCTACACATCTCCTGGTTGGGTGATTCCTAGGGACCACTTTCTCCAGTTTCCTAAGATGGGCTAGGAATCACCCCCCCCCCCCCCAGCTTCTCTGTGCTCCTAGTCTAGCATCTTCAGATTTGGAAAGTTCAATTAGGACCTCACTCCCCTTACTTCTGTAATTCTTCAAGCTCAGTCATCTACCGAACTTTCAAAAACTTTTCAGGAGACCTACGATATAATAAAGAAAATGAGTCTTTGCATTTTGGTCTAAGGAGGACCTATACACATTAAGTCCACTTCTGACGGAGGGAGCAATTACAGGCGAAATGCCCTTCGGTCCAATCTCTCCCGCCTACTTTGACTTGTGCGGGAATTTTCCGAATTGTTCGCTGCGGAATGGTATGGTCTTTTTCCCACTCTGGATGAAATGGATTTTTGGAAACCAATTGGGCAGAGCTTAAAACAGAAACAAAAAACTGCCTTGGAGATGGGTGCAGCTGCGGTGGGGCTCATCCCTGGCTGGAAGGGACCAGTACTTTGCTGCTAGCTGGGAAGTAGAAGTGCCCATCTCTTCCCCCGCCGTTGCAAGAGATGCCCGGCACGAGTCGTGTTTCTGAATCAATGCGTGGGCACCCCACTGTGAGGCTGCGTTCGGGCTCCTAGGTAGGAACCCTAGGAGGAGGAGGGGGTCTCAGATATCAAACCACTGGCTTTTCGCAGACCAGGCAGCCCAGCTTTGCATGCCTAGTGACCTTATTAACTAGCCCGAGAATTTGCAAGAGGAGGAAGAATCTCGTTTCCTTTTCTCTTTCCCTAAATTGCTCTTCTTTTCTGTCATACGCATTATGGTTTTGTGTTCCTCCCTGAATTTACAAACGGGAAAGACCAAGGGCAATTCTCAGTAGGACAGGTACAAGAGAGCGGGGCATTGGGCTGGGTCTTCGTTCTTTCTCATTTTTTTTTTTTTTAATTTCTTGAAGCCTGGTGCACATCACCGGTATATCCAGAATAGGAGAGCCAGAGTTCTTTGGGGCAAGGTTGTTGGAAGGGTCAGATTCTTTGTATGCAGGTAGTTTCTGACCTCAGAGGCTCTGACAGCTCCAAGATTTTCCTCCTCTGTAGAGAAGCTCTGAATTCTTACTTCTGTTTTCCTCTTTCTGACACTTCTTTTCCCCATCTCTTTCATCTTCTTTCTCCCCTCCTCCTCCTTTCTCCGGGTTGCTTTTTGTGTTTCCTTTTCTATCAGTCCCCTCCCCAACCCCACAAGAGTTCGCAAAAGTTCTCCATTTCGGGTCCAAGCGCTCACCCCAGTCCTCTCTGTGGCAAGGCAGGGGCGGCCACCCGACGCGCAGCTCACAAGGGAGCAAGGTAGTTTGTAGTCGCTGTAGCTTTTTAGGTAGGCGGGGCGGGGGGGAGGTCAGAAATAGGTTGGCACTTGATTTAAAATAAAAGAATATGTTAAAGAAGTTTCAAAGCTGCCAATAAAACCCCTTAAGTGGCTTGTGATTCAGTGCCTGGAGGTGCGACGATGGCATTGGTAAATGACTCCAATGCCCAAAGAAAAATATTACAAATGCCGCTGTCTCGGCCACCAATCGGGCGCCGCTCTCCCGCGCGGGCGGCGGCTCCTCTCCGGCGCGGAGGGCACCCACATTTGCATGATAAATTGACCAGACTGGCGGCAGCCAATGAAATATTCAAATTAGGCCGGGGGTAAGGGGTGGAGTCCCTGAGGCTCCCCCTGGAGCCCGCCGCGGGAGCTCTAAGTACCACCTCTCCCTCAGCGCCCTCTAGAGGTGGGCTGTCCGGGGCGGTCGCTCCAGCCCCAGGTAGGATGAGAAGGGACAGGAGGTTGTGGGTTCAGGTTGCTCTCAGGGCTGCCCTCCTGGACTAGGTGCGCTGTGGTCCCCGCGCGCGTCTTGCACTTGGATGACCTGTATGTGTTGGTGGATTGCAGGGGCAGGTGGTGACCTCTGAAGAAGGGGTTCAAAAAGAGCTCTAGCCCCTTCACCCTAACCCCCCTTTCCTAGGTTCTCCTAACCCAGCTGAAGTTAAAAGAGCATGGTTGCTCCATTGACATAGTTTCAAGACAAGACCCTTGCCCACCCAAGTCTATGATACCTTCCCCAAAGCCCCGCAATACTGAAATTCTGGAGCATGCAAATCCAGCTGGCCCTGAACAGAGAACTGTTTGCCCACGGAGGCCCCCAAGTCCAGGGTGCTGGGCGCTAGGACTAGATTGGGACACTCCAGAGCCTGTGCCCCGCCTGGGGCTGGGTCATAGACCTTAGTTAGGCAGTGAGAACCCCGCTCCTGGGAAAAGCAGGCAGTGCTAGTATGCTGACAATGGCCCTCAGCAGGCTGGGCTCCTCCCCCCGGGAAAACATGTCCTGGAGAAAGTGCCCAGACCTCCAGGCAGAGGATCCTATGAATGTGCAAAGGCATGCCAGGAGGAAGGTGTGCACAGGCTGCAGATGCCCAGCATGGAGGGCTGTGGAAATCAGTGTGTGTTCAAGTGCACAGACAATGGATGGGCTCTGTCACTGCACTGACCTGTGGGTGTGCAGGAAAACAGGACTCCACTGGACCCAGGCAAGCTGCCCTCCTGGCCTGGCCCTCCTTGTGGCTCTAGACTTAGCAAGGGGCTTTGCACAGAATACTGGGTTGGCTTGTGCCAGGGATCAAGGGATATCTCTTGTACCCTGAGCATCTCTCCCCTCCCCCCAACCCATAGCCCATCTTCTGCCAAGTACCCTGGGGCCTGGCACCACACCCCAGCAGCCTTATTTTTAAAGTACAGTTTTTGGAAGTTCAGTTGTCTTTCCCTGTGCTGGCCTGGCGAGAATGTTATTCTTTTTCCATCTTAACGGGACTTAGACTAGGGTCCCCGCCAAAAACTGCTCCAGAGGGTGGTGCTTGATCTCCATCCACCCTTCCTTCTAGCCAAAAGATGGTCAGGCTGAAGGGAAGTCTGAGTTCCCGCCCAAAGAGCCTTCTAGCTACCTCTCTAGGAGACACTCAGCTCAGGCAGTCACCTGTAGGGGACAAGGGGCAAAAGGGATGAAGCAGGAAGTGGGGGCAGGTAGTGTTCTCAGAGCCTGGCAGAAGGCTGTCCAACTAACATTTGTAAATGCACACAGAAAAAAAAAAAAAAAGCTACTGAATACAATTTGAGAGACACCAGATTTTGACTTTTGATCACCTTAAAGGTGTTCCGAACACTTTCAAAATATATTGCCCAAATAGGGGAATTTAATGGTAAAGAAGCCTTTTGCATCATTTAAGGTTTTTTTAGGGATGTCTGTGCTATAGAGAAGGTGTTTGCTGGGACTACACTGAAGAACAGCTGGTGGTAGGCTAGGTTCAGGTATAAAAAGGGCCTCCCTGCTTCCAAGAGAACCCTCAGTCCCAGCCCACTTGAATGCCTGGGGATAAGGTTCCGACCAGGAGAAAGCCTGTGGCCCCTGGGGCAGTGAGGGCAGGCTTGGGAAGGGAGGGGGCCCTCCCAGAGGTCTGGCTTACCTTTCGGGACAAAGAGCCCCCCGCCCCCATGAGTCCACAAGCCCTCCTTACTCCTCCTCACACCCCACCTGTAGGCCAGGACCAATGAGACTTGAAAATGGACCAGAGTCATTCTCCAACAGTGAAATTTGTCAAGGAGTCACTCCTGTCTCAAATGTCCAGAAATGCAAGCTGCTCCCTCTCAAGGATGGCACTATCTAGGGCACATCGTTGAGAGTCAAGAAGGTAGACAGTAAAGGTGAGAAATTAGGTGCTGGCTCTCCAGCCCAGCACCTTGCCCTGCCTGAACCAGAAGAGGCACAAGGAATTAGGGAGCAGTCTGGGAGGAATGAGGGAGAGCAACTAAATGGTGTGTCTTAGGAGAGAAGTAAACGCAGGCAGCATAGAAGGGTCAAACACACGGTGGTGAGTATGATGTGCGTGTGCACATATCCTTGACAGGTGAATGTGACTTCTGACCATGTGATGCAGGGCCAGAGCTCATGACCCAGACAGGCCACTCCCCGCACCCCTCATTCAGCCCTGTCTCTTTCAGTTCTCTCCATCTTAGGCACTGAGTAGGGACTCGGAGGAAAAATCCAATTAAAGTTGGAAATGCCCTTTGAAATCTTTGCCTCTTTGTGTACATACTGGGAGCTTTCAGGGTCAGACAGGGGTTTGAAGGAGGAGTGGCATTCCTAGCTGTGTGTGCCCGTGGACAAGTCACAGTAGAGCCCACTGCCTGGGTGCTAGTGAGGCTCATGTGGGCTGATGCATGTGGGTGCCTTGGTGAGGAGCTCAGCACGAGGTAGCTGGATGATAAATGGCAGACCCTCCTCCAGCCACTGTGAAAAGGGTAGCCACAGGGTCAGACCTCTCTGTAGACAGGCTTAGAAGTGGGGTTATGTTGGGTGCACCCCAGGATGCAAGCAGGTACTTGGACTGGGGCAAAAAGGAAGGAAGAGGGGAGACGCTGGAGGCATAGTGGTGCCCAGCCCTCCTGACTTCCTGGGAAGAGTGAGCATTCGCAGGGGCGAATAAGGCGGATCCCTCCAGGTTTTTCCGGGAGCTAATTAAAGGAAGGGGTATGGTGAAGAGCCTCACTGATATTTCTATTTTCCCTGTTAGTAGTGACTGGAATGTGAGCCATCCAGGTCAGATGGAAAATAGAAGCCTGGAAAATCTGACACTCATTGATTTGCTCTCTGCCATTGCTACTCGCGAGAGGAAGAAATGTGACTTCAAAATTGCAATTAGGAACCAGCCCGCTAAGGGTTCCTTGTGTGAGCTCCCGTGCTGTGCAGATCACAGGCCTGCCTCTTCTCATTTCCTGAGGAAGTAAGTTCATTCATAGTTTTCAATGAAGCAGGCAAGGCAAATATGTCATGCCCCCCCTCCCCCCAATAGTGCTCATACCTGCTGGTCTGGCGCCTTCCTCTCCTTTTGGTCAGGTCTTTGAAAGCATGGCAATTTTCCCAATGTTTTAAAAGTATTAACTTCCTTTCAAACATTCTTTAACCTTTAATGTTTTGTAACTTGATGAAAAGGTCATTTTGTTCTGAAAATGCAGCTGTTCCATAATTGTTCAGCTATCAGAGTGAATTCCATCCAAATCCCAAATTCTTTAATGGGAACCAAACCAGTACGCACATGCCTGTGCACACATATGCGTACACTCACAGCAAAACATAGATCAGTAGTTTCCGATAGACGTCTATATACATGAATGTATGTAAATATTTGTGTCTGTGCACACACGCATACTCATAGGGACTTGGAATAGGGTTACTATATTTCCCCCCTTCTGTATACGGGATCCGTTCCAGGACCCCTGGTGGATGTCTAAAACTGAATGCTAACAAACCCTGAATATCCTATGACTTTTCCTATCCACACACACTCATGATGAAGTTTAATTTGTCAATTAGGTATGAGTAAGAGACTAATGGTAATAACCAATAATAAAATAGAACAATTCTAACAGTATATAGTCATACGAGTTATGTGAATGTGTTCTCTCTCTCTAAGTGTCTGATTGTGCTGTACTCACCCTTCTTCTGGTGATGATATGAGATGATAAAATGCCCCCATGATGGCATGAAGTGAGCTCAGCGATGTGGGCACTGTGACATAGCATTAGTGACGATGGGCCTCCTGTTCCTACATCAGCAGGATCATCTGCTTCAGGAGCACGGCTGACCGTGAATAACTGAGACCACACAGAAGCAGAACCGCAGATAAGAGGACTTCTATAATATTTCTAGCATTTTCACAGAATGACTTCTCTGCAGAAAAGCCTCTATAAAACTTAGTTTTCTGGAATGCACAGGTATGCTAACAATTCAATACTAATCATTTATTATGCACAGCACTTGTTACTGATTTCTTTAAAAAGACTTAGTCAATGTCTAATTTAACAATTCATTGCTGTCCCTGCAATAAATGCCCCTAGAGGCCTGGAAGAATTGAGATATTTTTCCATCTGTCCCCTTACTCAGTGTCAGCTCGTCGGTGGTCCTGGGCTCTGGTAGCTGTCCTCTGCCTCGTCTCTCTTTCTAAGCTGACACATTCTTGGAAACAGACTTCTGAGCCTGTTGGATTTACATTTAAAATGGACTTAATAGACTCAAATAAGACCCAGAAAGTATTTTCTGCAAGGAAACTGTATGGTTTATGCCTGGATCCCACAGCGTCTATTTTCCTGTCTCCAGAGGTATTGGGCGTGGCCTCCTACACTTCCGGTTCTGATGGTTGAATGTCTAAGATGAAAGTCCTCCAGGTAAATCAGAAGCCATTGGGTAGAACAGCTCACCTTACGTCTCTGCGGACTGGCATAAGGAACAGATCTGATCTGAAGTGTAGTGAATCCGTAAGAGTCCTCTGTAAGGTTAATACTCATATTAAACTTAAGAGAGGAGATTGATACTTGACAAAAAATACAATGTTTCCTTAAAAGCAAATACTTCTAAAAGGCCTCTGTCTGGGATAAATGGTAATGAAGTACCACAAAGCTGAGTACCGTCTAGATAGTCTCTTTTTGGGGCCAGTCCTCCAGAATTCCTCACTCAGAATCACTCATTCCATAGTTAATGGCACCAGACTGGTTTCTGGCATTTCTCTAGAATTTGATTGATTTTTTTTTTTTACTCCTTATATTTCTTTGTGTGAGATATGTTACAAATGTAGAAGAATATGTAAATCACCTGTATGGTATAAATAATATTATAAAACAACAACTGGGTAACCACCACTCTATCACCAGAACACCCCCCAATACCCTCCAACGAGAACCCCCTTTTCTGGAGGCCACTACCATGTCGACTTTTACCCCTTTATGGCCTTGCTTTGTGGTTTCAGCACACAGGGGCTCATCGCTGTGCATGTTTTCCAGCTTGACACAAGTGAAGTCGTATTGCACGAGCATGGCATCTGTGAGACTTAACTTGTGGATGCATGCCCTTGGTCATTTTCAAAGCCGTGGACCACGACTATATTGCCATATAGAAGTTTTTTTTTTTTCCCCCAGTTGTTCAGCTATTATGAAAAACGCCGTGAACACACTTACATATGTGTTGTGCGCGTGTGTGAAAGAGCCCGTTTGGGAAACGTTTATGTGAAGTGGCATTGTTCCGTCATCCGGCACATAGACCTACAACTCCCGACTGTTCTCCAAAGAGATGATGTCACTTTTCACTCCCAGAAGCTATTTTTAAGTCTTTCCATTGTTCTACCTCCTTGTCAGCCTATGATAGTATTAGCTATTTTCTCCCCCTCATTTTTCATGCTTCCTAATCTAGGGGTTGTGGTTGCTGTCCCCCCCTTGTGTTTAGCTTGCAATCCCACGAATGCTAAGGAGATTGAGCACTTGTGGGTATGTGTGTGGTCACTTGGATGTCCTTTTCCTGAGGGCCCTGCCCAAGTCCTTTTCCTGTTTTCTGTTGAAGGTACGTGTCCTCTTGTTTCAAGTGGCTTCGGAACTTCAGATGTTTCGAGGAGATCCGTAAGCGCACATCTGAGGACGCTTTAGTCGGCAAGGGATACAGCTCCTGACTCACACTGGCTTAAGGAAATTGTCTAGTGGTGGATCCTGGCTAGATTATACAAACAGAAACCCAGTTTGCTCTGCCCTCTGGACCCTTGGCTCCGTGTTTTCGGTGTCAGCTCGTCCCCAGTGGTCTCGTGATTTCAAGAGGGTCTCCAATAGTAAGTGGAACTGCTTGCATCTTAGTCCGCATCCAACAGTAACGAGAATCAGAAACTTAGCACTGATCCAGGTGAGCTCCATCCTTCCCTTCAGTTTTCAGGGCCCCATTCTGTGGACCAGTCATGATCACCAGGGAATGCAAAGCCTTGATTAGGTTAATGAGCATCCTTTGTAGGAGAAAATGAAAAAGGATGGAGGGAGGATCAACTTCAAATGACCAACACATTGACCACCAAGACGGCTGAACTAAACTCTAAAACTCATTTTTAAAATTTTCATAGAGTAAAATTTGCTCTTCTGGTATATAGGCCTCTGAGTTTTTTGTTTTTCTCTTTCAGTTTTGTTTTATGTTATGTTAGGCACCATACCCCTCATCATTAGTTTTTGATGTAGTGTTCCATGATTCATTATTTGCATATAACACCCTGTGCTCATTACAACACATGTCCTCCTTAATACCCTTCACCGGGTCACCGCATCTCTCCAACCCCCACCCCTCTGAAACCCTCAGATTGTTTCCCAGAGTCCATAGTCTCTTGTGGGTTATCTCCCCCTCTGATTCCCCCCCCTTCAGTTTTCCCTTTCTTCCTCTAATATCTCTGAGTTTTGACAGATTTCTAGAGTCATAGAACTACCACAACTAATGTTTGGGATAGCTCTGTCACCCCAAAACATGACCTTGCTGCTTTTTTGTAGTCCGAGGATCCTCCCACCCTTCACTCTCACATCCCCCACACCCAGATCTGTTCTTCCTCCCTATAGTTTTGCCTTTTCCAAAATGTGATCTAAGTGGAATTATACAGGATGTCACCTTCTCGGTCTGGCTTCTTTCACTTAATATAATGTATCTGAGGTTGATTGACCCGTGTGTGGATTGAATCCATATTCTGTATGGAGGTCCCACGGTTTACCCATGCACAGCCGAAACACAACTGGGTTGTTTCTAGTTTAGGGGTGATAATTAAGAAAGCTGTCAGAAACATGGGCACACAGGTTTTGCATGAACATAAGTTTTCATTTCTCCAGGGTCTCAACACCCAGAAGTGGGATCGCCAGGTGCTGGGTCATATGTTAAGAGTGTGTTTAACTTTGTAAGAAGCTGTTAAACTGTTTTCCAAAATGACCTTATCATTTTGCATCCTCACCAGCAAGGAATGAGAGCTCTCTCGCTTCTAAGGAGATCTTAATGGCTGTGGAAGTGTTTCACAGGGAGCAAGGGCGCTACAGGAGCAGGGACATGGGGGGGGGGGGATTCAAAAGTGACACTTTGAAACTCTTAACTCCTGGGGGGCTCCTCATGCATCCTGCCACGTGCAGACAGGACATTTCAATTTCCATGGCGTTTGCTTCTCTGAAGGGAGACAGGGAAGCATCCTTCTACCCATCTTACAAATGAGCACAAAGCGTGGCCCCTCTCTCAGTTAGCCAGCCTGGCTTTATCTAGTACCATCAGGAGCAAGATTCCATGGCCTCTGGTTTTCTTCCAAAACCCACAAAGCAAAATGAAGTATGTGCATTTGGAGCACTATGGTGTTGTATGGGCAAAGGAGCCCATCCAAACATGTAATCAGAATGTCAGAGTGGGGGACAGGAGCAACTCTCACTTCCCATGTAGGAACCTATTCCTTATCCTGTCCCAGAAGCATGGGACTCTGGAATCCACCTCCCAGATGCAGGGCAGGGTCCCACCGAAGGGGAGCTGGGACCAGCTTATCAATCAGGGTCGCTGTGCACTCAGGAGCAGGGATGAGGTTAACCTGCTCATACGCTAGCCCCTGCTTACATCCCCCACACCTCCTCTTCTTTCATCTGAGTGCCCATTTCTGAGGCACCTTCACATTTCAAACGTCCTGAGAATATGTTTAATTAGAACTTGGCCATACAGCCTTTTAAAATAAAACAGAAGGGACCAGCTAATTATATCGCTCAGCATTCTGTGGCAAACATATATTTTTTTTAATAAAACACTTTCCTAACCAGAGTAATCCCTAGAGATGCAAATCCTCATTTATAAGAAGTTTCCCAAAGGGAGTTAAAGAGAAGATGCCCTTATAAAGAAAAGAGACAAAGAGAGTGGGGAAGTGTCTTCAAAGAGCTTTTAAAAGATACATTCATTCTAAGGTTGAAGGAGAGCTATTTTAAAGATACAGATTTTTATTTCAAATGTCTTATGATTCGTTCCTGTATTTTTGATAATTTGTATCCCTTTCCCCTTTGGATTATTACCACAAATGCCCATATTTCTCATCCTGGTATTTTTCCTAAGTACAGTATTTAAATAAATGAGTGATTTTCTCAAAATGCACTTTATCTCCTGCTGCTTCTCCCCTCCTCTTTCCCTGTGACTAACCCCCTGACCAGTCGTGCAGGTGTCCCAGTGTTGTACAGAGTGTGGGACAGGGGGTGGCGTCCTTCACCGCAGTCTCTGCAGCTCAGGAGGGGAGGGAAGGACTTAGCCCCTTTGGCAGTGAGTCTCTGGAAGTGGTGGCCCGAGGGACATTTGCACTCACAAGACTGACAGCCCCCGTGCATTATAGTGATAATACTATAGCTAACGTGTGCTCAGGGGTTACTGCACACCTGGCAACAGGCCAAGAAGTATAGGTATTTCATTTAATCTGACCAATGCTAAATGAAATGTAGGTGTTCTCACCCCATTTTGCAGATGGGGCTGGTGAGACCAGGAGAGGTAAGGAACATGCTAAGAACCTCATGGCCATTTGAAGGGGTAGGGCTTGAATTTGAACTGGGGTCTGTAGGCCCCAGCGCTCAGCCCCTTCCCCTCCACACGCAAGGCTCAGGGACACTGCACCTTCTAGAATGTTCTCTGTGCCTCTGTTCTTGGTGCACTCTGTGGCATGGGCCCTGCATTTCCCATTGAGTGCTCCATCAGATTAGAGTCCTGGCAGAAGAAACAAAGTGCCCTCAAATTAGGACTGGGCAGGAGGATCTCCAAAAGAGGCTGTTGGCCAAGGTGATAGGAAGGGTGAGCAGAGCACAGGAGAAGAATCACAGAGCTGGTGGAAGTAACCCCCAGGTCTGCAGGGCAGGGGATTGCATCTGGGGTCTGGAGGACAGGTGGAGTGTGGCCAGGAGCATCTTTAGAGCCATGACCTTCAGAAGACCTACAGGGCAGTGATCAGGGGATGGCGCCCTTGAACAACCCTGTCTCCTCATCCTTCGCTTTCCCAACAGGACTGCCCTTCGGACAAACCCATCAGAAGGTAGTCGGCAAAGGTCATGTGGCCATCCAGGCTGGCCATCCAGGCTGGTTTCCCCGACACAGCCCAGGGGAATCAGCCCAGTGCCAAGCGCTCCTGCAAAGCCTCCCTGGTTGCCAGCTCTGTGCTGGGAGGGAGGACAGGGAGGCAGCCGTGGCCTCCAGGTGGGATCTTAGGAGGAGGCCTGGACTGGGCTGAGACTCAATGACGAACCAGGTTCAGGGAACTTCTGCGTGCAGGAGGCACTTTCACGGAGATTTGCCGTTTGCCTTGTGACTGTGCCTGCCTTGAAGGGAGAGGCAGAAATGGACGTGCCTCTCCATCCACAGCCATTTGCAACACTCAGGCCACCTCCTGAGGCTGGCCCTTTTGACTCGAGACATACTATGCGAAATTCTTTTCTATCAAAAGCTTATTAAATAAAATTTAGTTGGAAAAAATGGAAAGAAGAAGAGAGAAGTCATTTATCATCTCATTCTCCAAAGACAGCAACCGTTAATGATTGGGTAGACCCCCTCCACTTGCTTTCCTCGAAGCCTTTCCAAAATCCCGACTTCCAGTAATATTACTTAAGCAGTTTTGACTTACGCATTTTTCGCTGAGTTGTCACAGCCCCTCTGCCAGGTTATAAGCTCATTTGGGGGTAAACAGAGGTTTTGGTGGCTGTGTAGTATTCCCTTTGTAGGCATGTAACAGAATTCCGAATACCATTCTTACACTACTCAGATGTTTGGGCTCTTCCCTATTTTTCATTCGTATTATATAATGCTGTAAGTAACAATTTTGTGTATAGAGAATTTTTTTTTCACATTTCAGATGATTTCTTCAGAATGACCCCCCCAGAATAAAACTACCAAATCAAAGGTATAAGCCTCTGTTTAGGCAGGGACGTACCTAAAATAATGCGTATAAACCAGAGGTCCCTTAGCCAGTTGGGTGATGAGGACTCAGGCAAAGTCTCTTGACCCCTGAATTACTCCAAGGACTTCCGTCTGGAACAGCGCTAGTGTATAGAGCAGACCACACAGGCAATTCTGAATTGTGTTGTAGCCCCATTTTTTAAAAAAAGATTTTATTTATTTATTTGACAGAGAGAGAGAGCACAAGTAGGCAGAGCAGCAGGCAGAGAGAGAAGGAGAAGCAGGCTCTCTGCTGAGCAGGGAGTCCAATGCGGGGCTCGATCCAAGGACCCCGTGATCATGACCTGAGCCGAAGGCAGACTCTTAACAACTAAGCCACCCAAGTGCCCCTGTTCTGTTGTAGCCCCATTTAAAAAAAGCAAAGGAAACAGGTGAAATTACTTTTCATAATACATTTTATTTAACCAATTATGTCTAAAAATTATTTCCACTGGAATCCATATAAACATTATTCATGTTATTTTACATTTTTTCACATAAACCTTTGAAATCTGGTGTGTGTTTTATACATATGACACATCGCATTTCAGACCAGTCACAGTTTAAGCACATGATATGCTCCTGAGGCGGCAAAGAGCTACCTGATTGGAACCTTGCGGGTCTAGAGCAAGTAATCTATCGGAGATATTTGCCATGTTGGCATCTTCACCATGGGCCCCAATCCAGCAAGCTCTTACTGTCTCCCTTAACCCCTTTACTGGACTTTGGAAGGAGCATAGATCAGGTGATCAGGTATAAGAGGACTTCCACACCTGGAACTTGTTACCTGTTGTCCTCATTCCTTCTTTGCT